>OX451399.1:4857091-5027538 GCA_949629135.1 Eremobia ochroleuca
ATTTTTTGCCTTGTTTTTCCTCAAAGACTATTATAACCACTTGACTGCGTATACAGTGCCCGACGCACGAAAACTATTAGTATTTTGTCGCCTATGTATAGGCTACGGTACTAGTAGCAATTTTAGTTGTGTCCAAGTGTTAGACCTGCGTGCACGCTAAATTAATATAATTTTTTTATAACGTTTATGCAATTATAACGCATCAAAATGCCTTCATGCGCGGTGAAGTGGTGTGGGAAACATTCTTAGACATCTAGTTACAAAAAGGATGACATAACTTTTCATCGGTACATAAACATTACGAAAAATTATTTTTGATTTAATCAGATTATAAGCCACTGCAGGGGTCTATTTAAAATGGTGGCTGGGTAAACGAGCACACTTTTTGAGTCGCGCGTTGATGTCTTTTGGAAAAGTCTCGTTCTTGTATTAGACAATTCTAATGCTTCTATCCCTTTCTTTCCTTTTGTATGTTTATCGTAAAAAATAGTGCTGTTATCTTTAATAGCTGAAAGTTGATATCGAGAAAAATAAAATGAATACATTTTTTATTCAATTCACATACATTAATAAAATAACTATCTACTATTAACCGACTTCAAAAAAGAAATACCGACGAACTGAGAACCTCCTCGGTTTTCAGTACGTCGGTTTTTTTTTCTTTGTATTTTCCGGGATTTTTTAGTTCTTTCTGTCCCCGACCGGGGCCGATCAGTCCATTTCCGGGATTTTTTTTTTTGTAATTGATTGATTTTGATTAAATATTATTTCTATGATTTTGATTTAGTATTTATTATAATGTTAAAATCCATTTTATCGATATCGACTATTTTCTCTTAATGAAGTAAAGCAGCCCTAACGATGCAACTTGACCTTGAACTGACCAATTGCAGCCGCGCGTTCTTCCTCATCCCCCGGCCCGCAGTAGTGAGTCGTGTGCTTCGAAGAAATCGGCCCATACGCTCTCTAGTGGTTATATTCTCTATGTTTTTCCTGATACGCGACAATTTACTACCTATAGTAGGAAAAAAAGCTTCATGAGTCAGCAGGGTAATTGCGTAACACACTATCAGTAGCATTGGGTTTCATTTTGACAGTGCAACAACATCATCATCTGCCTAGCCTTTTCCCAACTATGTTGGGGTCGGCTTCCAGTCTAACAGGATGCAGCTGAATACCAGTATTTTACGTGCAGCGACTGCCTATCTGACCTCCACAACCCAGTTACTGGGTAAAACGATACCCCTTGGTAAGACTGGTTGTCAGACTTTCGGGCTACTGACGACCCGTAACGACTGTCAAAGATCGACGAATGACAGCTGGGACCAACGGCTTAACGTGCTTTCCGAGGCGCGGAGGGGTCTTGGTATGTGAAGATGGTCACCCATCCACGGACCAACCGCAGCAAGCGTAGCTTAACCTGATCGAACGACCGGTGCGGCTGTTATTACTTAGCCACAAGCCCCTACACAACCACCCCCCCTTGACAGTTCAACAACATTCATTGCTTTATTTACGCTGTTGCAGACACACTTTTCGAACATAAGGAGCAATGGATTAGCAGTATGCTTCAAAATGATTCAAATTGAGAGTAATAGTGTGTTACGCAATTAGGGTGCTGTAGTGCTATTTTGTAAAAATCTCACCGTAAAACTTGGGTGAAGTGAGCTTAAAGTGAGCAGTCATTAGTGTCAATCTGTAGCATCAGATGGAATGAACAGCTCACTTCACTTAACTTCTCACCGTGAGATTCTAACAGAATCGACCGGCACTTCGAGGAACTGCTACTGACACAAGACCCATATGCACTGGTGAAGCTCCAGGCATGCATAATCAGCCCATAATGTCCCCACTGTTGAGACACAGGCCTCCTCTCTTCGAGAGGGAGTGAGCTGTAATCCACCACGCTGGCCCAGAGTGGGTTGGTAGATATCACATTTCTTCGTATTTTTGGTTCTAGGACATGCCGGTTTCCTCACAATGTTTTCCTTTACCGTTTTAAGAGCAGTGGTGATGAAATCATTTACACGAACCCACGACCCACAACTCATAACTCGGGACCGCTGCTCAAGCTCCAGGCAAACGGGGCTTATTTTATGTTTCACTTTAATCATGCTTGTACACGATGCATGTTACATGCGCAAGTATAGGCACGTATGGAGATTATGGGCATAGTGCAAACGATGGCGTCAAAATGTGTACACCCACCCGCACACATTTTAATAATAATAATAATAGACTTTATTTCGGACACAAGTATCCATATAGTGTTAGTAACATACAAAAAAATAACTTATTGCCTAGTGTTAGTACAAATCAACCTCCGCACAACTGCTGTATAATTGGAGAGCTGAGGCTCCCAGCTACAGTTTTCAGGATGCTGTTTCAACTGCCCCTCACTCTGCTCAGTAGCGACGCCGTTTTCTTGCGTATAATTGCATAAAAGCCGTCGGTGCGGGCTTGCGCAAACATTTCCGACGCGCTACAGTAACGAGGCAGCCTCAACAACATCCTGAAAGCATTGACGCCGTCGATTGCCATTGATTTGCGTACCCCGTATGGAACTCGCGCGGGTAACTTGTACTTATAACCTTTTGCAACCGGGAGTAAAAATGTCGCACAGGTCAGTAAAAACTTATTAATCTTTTGGAAAGTGTTCAGAGGTCCTGGGAAAAAATCTCATGCATCCTGGTCTTCAGCAGTCAGATCCTCACGTACGTGAGGTTCAGGGATAATTTGATAGTCGCTCGATCGTGCTCAGAATTTTGTAAAGTCGAAACTCACGATCACTTCAACTCGGTTGGAAAGGGATAACTCGCACGTTTACATGCTCAAGTAGTACATGTACAAGAGCCTTAAGGCTCTCACAGTCTAGCGCGAACCACGGTGCGATGCGCTTCTGGCAGAAGCGCTCTCAAGAACAATTTCCATGAAGTTATTATGAAAATTGTTCTACTAGAGTCGTGTCGTACCTGTCTGCAGAAGCCTTAACACCACATTTATCCGGTGCAAGTTACTTGCCTTTGGTGTGGCGCCAGCACAGCACATCAAGCTACCCGAAACTGTCAAATTTTCCGAATCAACTTTGTAGGTAAAGCTAGCTTTGTAGGCTTTAGCGATAAAGTTGAAAATCTATTAAAGAAATCTGACAGATCGTAGTAGCTTGATGTGCTGGCGTCTGTACCATAAAATTGAAGTGTCAAGTCGCTTTTATTGTTGTTGATGCAACTTTTATTGTTGTTCCAACTTATGGTATATATAACACAGGAAATCAGCAGCGAATCAACATTCCGCATGGATCACTTTTGATCTGGCAGAAAGTCAAAGCAGATGGCCAAGTTTCAGAGCTTTCCTCCTTTTTTGCAATCCCATTTTACTAATTATCTTTCCCGTATCACTTCTGCTGCATCTGTTATTGGCAACACACTTTTAATCGGACCAGTTACGAATTCGATACTATCACAAGTGCGTCACTATTGTATTGTACGGGTTGTGATTATTTTTATCATTCACTTTGTTCTCTATGTTCTACTAGAATGTTTACACAGGATATCTGTTTTTTACGTCTGTCTGTTTAACAATGTGGGACGATTTTATGATTTACAGTCTATGTGTTTAAGGTTCCTGGATAACGAATGCTAAGCTGAAAACTTTGGGCACTAAAATTAACCTAGGGATAAGCATAGCATAATCTCTCTGAGAGGGACTGAGCCATAATCCACCACGCAGACCCAGTGCGGGTTGATAGTAGGTTGATAGAAAGAAAAAAGAACGAAAGATAAATATTTTATTTGGGACACACAGGAAACGAAAACTTTAAAAAAAGAGCATATAAAAAAAAAATTACATATTTTTTCTCATAGACTAAACAAAATAAAGAAAATAATGACCAATGCGAAGCCAAAAAGGCTCCCATGTCAGCATAACGCCGCGATATTAAAAAAATAATACCGCAGTGCTGGTATTCCAACAGGGCCCGCTGGGATGCCACGGAGACACCGTAGCTTACGAACCAACCGACTTAGCCCTAGATTTATTTAACACCTAATAGTTTTCTGTTGATAATTTAGAAGCTGGTATCCCACCTAAGGTTTGGAAACCACTTGGCCTATAGTAATCTACAGCTGGACAACTCCTAGTGCATCCTTTGGCAGCCAACCTGCTTTAGTGAGGTTTTTGATCAGATTTTTATTCCATGTAGGATTCCGACCCGATCTTGATTCACGGTAACCATTCAAATACTCTTCGGCGACAACGTCCATCAGTTCTTTGGCCGACATGGCCAGCCCACTGTGGTCATGTCAATGACTTTACCTCTTTTCTAGTTTCCGGACTATTTTTCTTTTTCTGGTTTCCTACGCATTGAATGTAAAAAAACCTAAGGGGTTACCCTAACCATGGGAACCAAAGACCATATTAGTTTGTTATTCGTGTCTATAAAATATGCTTCCAAAACGGCGTTGTTTACATTTATAAATTTTGTGTTTACATGATACATCTTGGTGCCTTATGGTCTCAGCTATTAATCATAACTTATCAAAAAAAAACTCAGTTTCTATGAATTGTAGAGGTCGTACAACGTCATTTTGGGAACACCTAAAAGTTCAATGGATTTTGGGATACAATTTAGGTAGATCAAGGAATGCTTTGACACGTTTTAGTGATAGATAGGGAAGCCCGAAAACGAAGCATTTTTTTTTGTATAGAGGCGGCAGTTGTATTATTTATGACGCCATAATAGGCAATTAATTGGAACTGTTATTGGATATATCAATTATATCTATCAACCGAACTATTAGCTATCAAATTCAAGGCCACCCCCGTGCCTATTTGCTGCCGAATAAAATAAAGTACTCCGAAACATGTGGATAAACATGTTATCGTTATCACTGGAACTTCTAATCTATATTGTTTAATATTAATTCTATCTTGCTCTTCCACAGATCTGGTAGGTCTCGTTTATAGCAATATTATTGTAGGTACTTACATCAACTTAACATATACAACGTGTAACGTTAAATGCGCAAAACCTGAAAATAGTTTGATCAGAATAACGAGCAGAATTAATTGAACCACTTTTTAATATAATAGGTCACATTTAAAAAAAAATCTTCAATAAAAACATTGCCGTGTCTATTTATTAATAGGTCAAGCCAGCCAATGTCAGCGCGGCGCAGCGGCCCGGTGACGACTCCTCCCTCGATAAAGCGTCGTCGCAGACGCATGCAACGATCAGAATAGCCAGTAAAACTAATACAGCACATAAAACCTTTACAATTTTTTTAATGACTTATTTTCGCTCTGAAATAGGTCAATTGAATTAAAAATCAGTTGGGGTGTCTGAGGTTTTGCGCATTTAACGTTACACGTTGTATAAATAATGTATATGTCACCGTATGATTGTGAACATTGTTATTTTAATAAATCTATTTCGCGAGATTGTAAACTGTCGATAAATTGTGAACTGTACCATGCTTACAATATAATGTATTATTTTATACAGTTTATAATCAATCCACGTCAAGCCCTCAAATTGTGAACGAACCTGCACTTACCGACAGGGTTCACAAACTAACTGTATTCTCAACCTTAAGGTGACATAGGTATGCAAAATATATAAATGTAACTATGGAGTTTCTTGCCCTATATTTTATGTTCTTGAAAATGTTGTCGTTCAAAGGTGCCTTTTATGTGCCTATTTGAAATAAATTATTTGACTTTGCCACTGTTTGGAATAGATACTTACTTGAACTATCAGGAATTTACTGTGCACACATTTGTCAAATTATTTGATTCATCGACGTCCACTGCTGGACACAGGCCTCCCCCAAGCAAAACTATTTATTTACGACGATTGTATTATTAGAGCAACTGTTGCTTAGTATATATGGAATAGATTAATTATGCAAAATTATTCTCGATAATTCTTCACTACAAGTGTGCCAAGATAACCATCATATTTCTATGAGGTTTGTAATCGAAACTATAACCGTGCGAAGTAAACGGCACACTCAAAACCATTTTAGTGCTCCTACAAGGTAGGATTTCTTTCCCATCTAGAGAGACAGAGCATCTACTTACACCTATCCACCAAAAACAACGATAAAGAAACAACATGACACACACAAAACCCTCAAAGCAACCACACACGCCTCACTTTCTAAACTAACCCAACTACGCACTAGGTGTGGGTAATTAACAAAAAGTGTTCAACCTGTCCGAACCACAATAAAATACTACTAAATAAGACAATGAGTCACAGCTAGAACGATGTCTAATTACTTTGAGTGCACACCACGAATCACTAGGGGCCTGTGCGTGTGTGCACGATACTTCTCTTACAGGAATTTCGTTTTAATAGTTCTACTGAGAATTTGATATTGTGTATTTTTAACTGAATTTTTAGCAATGATTTATAGACTGCCTAATATGGACAGCCAGACAATGAGCGCAATGACTTTAAAAATAACAATATTAATATTGAGTAAGGACTTTTATGAGTCTGGGCTCTAAATACATACATACCGTTTCAAATACTATTTATTTATAGTTAAAAAGATCTGCAGCAGCACTCGTCATGTCTGTATCCACTCATAACAACGTTGAAAAACAAACACGATTATAATTTCGTGAATGAGGCTTATGTATAACTGATCTATGGTACAGACGCCAGCACATCAAGCTACTACAATCTGTCAAATTTCTTTAATAGATTTTCAACTTTATCGCTAAAGTATTAGGTTCAAGGTTGATTGGGAAAATTTTACAGTTTCGGGTAGCTTGATATGCTGACGTCTGTACATACGCCAGCACATCAAACTACTACAATCTGTCAAATTTCTTTAGTAGATTTTCAACATTATCGCTTAAGCATAAGGTTCAAAGTTGATTGGGAAAATTTGACAGTTTCGGGTAGCTTGATGTGCTGGCGTCTGTACTTATTAACATTCTTTATACTAATACCACTCTGAGCAATTCTCGTCCCACTCGTCTAAAAGTTGTAATTTTTGACTGCCAATTATTAAATCATCTTTTCTTTCGTTTCTAGGCAGCTTTAACGTCGCTGGAGAAAGAAGCCAAAGAGAATGTATATGCGGTATTAGACCCGCACATTCAGTACGAAATAACGATTAATAAGCACGGAGAGCCGCCTAAGTATTTATCCTTATCGAAGCCACTAACTCACCAAAGAACACACGCATTCGACCCCAGTAGCATCACCAACGAGACGAACAATAATGATTACGAAAGATTCTCCACTTTCAAAACAGGACCACCAAAAGCTAGAAGATCCAACAAAAGCAACGACAAGAACAACAAAAACTACGTCTGCAAAACAAATAACGATATAGAATACTCAAAAGACCCGCACTTTGGTCAAGTTAGAAGTAAAGATTCGATAAATCAAAATGCACAAAAATACAACGAACATAAAGATACCAAAAATTATTCCCGAATGTTCGACAGGAATAATTCCGGGATAAAGGAGAACGATAGAAAGAACCAGAATGGCTTTGAAAAGGATTTTCAAAATAACAAAAGATCTTCTTATCGTAGCTGGAAAGGCACAAAGGAGAAGGAGAGGTCTTTTGAAGATTTTACAGAAGGGAATATGAAGCAGGATATTGATGAAGACTTTAGGCCTCGGCCAGGAAAGGTTAGGGAAATAGCTTCGAGATTCAACAAGTGTAGCACTGGGAACGTAACTTTGAATACGAAGAAGGAGCGACCGAAACCACTGCAGAGTTACGGTCACCAAGCTTATCTAGACCATGTGTTCCCTGACGCTGTGGAAATATAGTGCATTGTGTGGACATGACAAGTTAGATCTCCGTTTAGTTAGTGTGTACTTAATAAGGACTAGATTTCTCACTATACATATTTATTAATGTAGTTTTGCCATATTCTTCTAGATATTTCATGACTGGTGTTGAGTCGCAGAGATTTTGGAATACTACTTCAGCATATAGTTGTAAATAGTTCGCTATTAGATAGCTGCACACGATAGGAATATGCACGCAGGTGCGCCGGTACCTAGGACGATGACATGCGTAGAGACGCCTGCATTCAAGTTTATAATCATTAATCTTTTAACTATTAAATGACTTTAAAGAATAACATAAGAATGTTGAGATGAAAAATTTTTATTCAACTTTTTTTTATACCCAAATGACTTTTGTACTTACGATGTTGCATTTACTTGTAAATAGTCTTAATTATTATCGTGGTTGCTTTAAGTTTCTATTTCTTTCTTTCGTCTTGTAATAAGAGTATAGTTTGTTACAGATTATTTCCTTGTGTGTATAGTCTTTATTACTTATGTTTCGTATTGTTGAATTTTAACAGTATTAAAATTATAATTTACATTTCTTGTTTTATTTGTCTTATCATCGTGTAGGGTCATCGCATTTTTTACTTGTCAATGTTCTTCGTTGATAAAAATTCTTGTTTATAAACTTATTAGCTACAAATTTTACGTAGATAGTAGGTATTGTTTGATCTCTTAATGGTACAGCTACATTGTCGCCATAACGCGAGCTACACTTCGCGCGCTCCTTTTGTCACAGCAAGAATTCGAGCGGTGTGCGAGAGAGAGCGCACAAAATGTAGTTCGCGCATTGTGACAATGTAGCCTTAGCATTAATCATTGAGTAACTATTATATGTTCAATTTGATTAATTGTTGATCATCCTGTAGCATAGCACCAAATACCCTAATCTGATGCATGTAGTGACTAGCTAAAAGCAGGCTGGTATTTAACCTCTAGAGCCCCAGCGGCACAAAAACGTGCCAGTAAACACCGACCGATTTAAAACTGTATTTGTCGTATAGATAAGGCTTAAAATCGTCCGCTATATATATCTAAAAGAGCCCGCTCGCGGTGCTTGACCGGTTAAATGTCATTAAAGCTCTTTTTTTATTTATATTATCTATCTACCAAAAAGTAGATTAAGGACCTGGAGTGTTACACTTACGGTATCCATAACAAGTTCAATTACAGAGATGAGCTCACCCAAACACCTATCACATACCAGTTAGCACCTGACACGATATCAATTTCCATACCAGATTAATTGATAGGTATCTCCCATTCGCCACCTCCCAGCGCATTGTACGTTATTGTTACTCGATCCTGTAGTCAATACTTTTGATAAGTTACAAGCGCCCACAACAGTTCATATTGTGCAGCCGTCGGACACAAACGGTACCTAAACTCATATAAAACGTCGTATCACCCGACCACATGATACTTAAACTTTTAGTGTTTCTGACTTATCAGTCTTACGTTATGTGCAAATTAGATGTAAATCGAACTTTTACAATATTGGCGGAAAATTTGGATAATAAGTGCAGTGGTAATTGTGTAACTAAATGTTGTCCTGAAGGAATGGTGTATGCAAAAGTGACGGATGCGAGTGGAAAATCGAAAAGTTTATGTGCGATTGGGGAGGATGGGGTTTTCAAATCAAAGCAACTAATTCATGATAGGACTGCGCTCAAAGATTACGTGTATTTGCCCAAAACCTTCAATATGTTGTATGGGAAGCCGTGTAAGGGGATGTACGTGTCGAATCATCCGTTTTATATGCAAGAGGTCAGTTGATGTTTAATCAAGACGCTTACCGCACATATCTGCCGGTCGATTCTGTAAAAATCTCACTGTGAAATCATAAGTGAAGTGAGCACTTAACAGTGTTAATCCATAGCGAATGACAGCTCACTTCACGCTCACTTCACCCAAGCTTTCACGGTGAGATGGTTACAGAATCGCACGGCTGTTTTGTTATCTCTGTGTCTTGTGTGATTGACATACTAATTCACACTTATTGCTTTGATTTCGTCTCGAATTGAGGAAAAAGAATTTGTACTTGATAGAGTCAAAGAGAGATTTATTTACTTTTCACTGTTTTGATTGTTAGAGTCGAGTATTTTATTACCCAATCGCTCCAAAGCTTTGTATTTGAAATCTTTTGCACGTTGCTCCAGTTTATTTACTTGCAATCGTAAGGAATACCTTATAGCTCCGAGGCTAAGAGGTTTGTTGTTTACAAACTTCCGCACTTTGTTGCAGTTTATTTACCTACTTGTACTCATTAGACAAGTTCCTCACGTACAATAGCGGTACACCTTTCTAATTTCAACACGCTTTTGTTTGACTACAGTTAACAAAATCACAGCTTACTTATCCATTAAAATAAACACAATATATTAAGACACTTTTAATTTAGCACTTGCACTATATTCTTAATTTCGGTAAACCCATCCATTCGGTGTAGCCATTATGCGGTCAGGTTGGACTGATAACCAATAATCTTTCAATTTGTGATACAGTAACAGCAACAGCACGTTTGATGGTTTGATCTCACCACTTATCAAACAGGAGATAAGCAGGTTTGGCGTTCTGTAGCGGGTTCGTGTTTTTTTTAACCGACTTCAAAAAGTAGGAGGTTATCAATTTATTCGGATGTTTCTATTTTTTTTTATGTATGTTCGGGCATAACTCCGTCATATATGGACGGATTTGCAAAATTCTTTTTTTGTTCGATAGAGGTTTATTCTGAAATGGTCCCACTTAAATTTCGTCAAGATCAGGTGATGAGTTTCGGAGACAGACAACGGAACTCTTCAATAAGTACCAGTAAAACAACCGCGATTGCTGCTATCGCATATGTATACAATTTTTAAGCAATCGCACCACATAACATCACGTCTGTACCCTATAAACGCAGAGATGCAGCTTCCTGTCACTGAAATTTACATAGCAAGTAGTGTTATATGAATTTGTTTGGGGTTAGGTATAGCTAAAAAGTGAAAAATAAAAACTTTTTTATAAAAAAAAAACAACCGACTTCCAAAAAAACACTACAAAGTGAAACGTAACTTTAATTTCGGAATTCGGTGTCTAAAAACGAAAATGCGGAGCCAACGACACCGAATTCCAAAATTAAATTTATTTTTCAGTTTGTTTTTTTTTTTTATAAGAAGTTTTTTTCACTTTGTAGTGTTTTTTTTGGAAGTCGGTCGTTTTTTTTTTGTATAAATAAAGTTTTTATTTCGTTTAGTCCTGTCAAATTAATATACTCCATAGACAAGTTTACACGTGATTAAAAAAATTGGCTACTAAAAATACGTCAATTTACGTCAGGCGCTGACTGATTTGACAGGACTAAACTTATATTCGTCTTCTGTCCTTTTCTTAAAATAGAAAGAAAAAGATGCACCAGCTGAACTTAAATTTAGTTTATTTTGAGAACAAGGGAATTGGCGCCATTGTTGCTTTATCGTAACGATGTTGAAGGTACTAAGTGATTAAGTGTTCATCTTTCTTAGCATTGTATTTTATAAATGGCATTTCGCAGCTCAACCTATGAGGTTGTCGTCTGTATAACCACGCTTGCCCTCTTTGCACTGTAACGTAGCTAGTTACAAGTATACAAAGTCATGTGGGTAATGCTCATTAAGAGTTCAGTCGGTCGATTCTGTAAAAATCTCACCGCGAAATCATAGGTGAAGTGAGCTGTCAATAGTGTTAATCCCTAGCAGTCTACTGAATCTCACTTCACGCTCACTTCTAAGCTGCTAAGCTTCTAACCTAAGTTCTCACGGTGAGATTTTTATACATAGAATAGCACTACAGTTCGTTTTACTAGGTTCCCAGTTTCGTGACTGAGATTTCGTTTCAGTAGATATGTAATAAGCCGCACCCTAATTGCGTAACGCACGATCAATCGAACGTGCTTAACTGTCAAAATAAAAGCCATTGCTAATCACTTTAAGTGTATTACGCAATTACCCCGCAGATAGGTAGAAAGGTATCTTCTAATCTTCTTCTTCTTCTTCTTCTTCTTCTAATTTATAAAGAGAAAAGATTTGATTGTTTGTTTGTTACGCTTTAACGCTAAAACGGCTAAACGGATTTGAATGAAATTTGGCACATGGGTAGACCGTGAGCTGGAGAAGGACATAGGCTACTTTTCATCCTGGATCGCAGATGAAGTCGTGGGCAACAGCTAGTCTTTTATATAAACAAAGAAAAGTACAGGCAAGTTTAGCCAAAAATATTTTATGAAATACATCATTTGAACTTCTCTTTTCCGTGTGTGTCTGCAGACAATTTGCTAATAGCCACACTAAGAAACAACTATTTTTAAGATAGTTGTAGATATATATCTACAATTTGTCCTAAACGCTTATCGAGCCCGTGACCAGTCATTCAACCGCTGTGTGATTCTGTCGATATATTTTAAATTGATTATGAGCTTGAAGTTAAATCGTACCTAAATTGGATATCTATGGAATACAATGGACATAAACTAATTTGTAAAAAAAAAAAAAAGTGGTAACAGCCTATCGGAACCATTAATCCTATAGTCAAGGATCTATGTTTTAGGCACAAGACACCTAACACGACCGCTTTGGAGTTAATTAAATGTGTTTAAGCCTAAGCCTAACTAGTTAGAAATAGTGGGTTTGCTTCGCTGATGAATGTATTCATATTCATTAAAGGATGATGCTTATTTTGGTATTAGACATAATACTTTTATGATTAGGTGGAGGTCAGATAGGCAGTCGCTCCACGTAAAATACTGGTATTCAGCTGCATCCATTTAGACTGGAAGTCGACCCCAACATAGTTGGGAAAAGGCTAGGCAGATGATGATGATCCTTATTTTGATACCCCCCTCTAATATCCATGTGCAATACACCGTTGGATAGGTCTTTTTAAAAATAGATGTTACTATGGCGCCTAATTCCAAATCCAAAATCTGTGAATGCACGTACCAATTACTCAAGAAGTTAAGGACGTTTTTCTGTAGCTAAAACATTTAAGGTACCCTGTATTACTCATATCGGACAAGAAGTCAAGACAAGCGTTATTGGAATTCTGGTACTAAATCTTAATACCTTTCTAATGATATACCTATTAGGTTGGCAAGTAGGAATTTTCAGAATTATCTATTTTTTTTTTATTCGTTCATTGAATGTTCTTGAAATTTCCTTTGTGGACAATATAAAAGCGGACGAAATTTCCTGCCACGTTTCATAACTCTTCCAATATCGAAATGATGAATCTTTCAAGAGAACAAATCAAACTGTTGTTACTTAACGAATACCGATTGGGACATTCAGCAGCGGATGCAGCAAGAAACATATGTAAATCGATAGGAGATTATAATAATAATATAATAATACAATTTGAAAGATTCACCTCACCCCGGCTCTGTAGTTCCGACTGACATAGTTCGATTACGACAACTCATCGAAACTGATCCCCGTATATCGACACGAGCACTAGCAGAAGACCTCTGCTGTTCTCATACCACCGAAACAAATCACGTTGATGAAAAATAGTTTATCATGATAATAAATATAAATATTTTCTTTGAAATAAATGTGAAACAATGTGATACAAATTTGTAACAATGTCCACTCAATCGTACCCAAGAATACGGTTGAACTGTCAGAATCAAAACTTTCGCGATAAAATTGTGTACCTTAAGTTTTTCTGCTGGTTCTTTATAATGAGTACCATTACATTGGGCAATACTGGCAGCCGGTCGTCAAAATTTTTTCTTGTTAGAATTAAATTGTAAAACTAATGTATTTCGCGTTTATTTATCTAAAAACGTGCTTAATTTCGATAGATTTAGTTATAAATAATAAGGATCTGTGTTTGTGAATTATTTCGTTGAAAAATCAATGAATAATCAATGAATTAGTACCAGCTGTCAACCAACGGACGGATTTGAAATCACCACCTAACCCGGGGAGTATTTCTTTTAATTTAAGCTTACTTATATAAAATCTTATTAGTTCGTATTGTACCCTTTCCCCTTTAATGTGTATACTGTTCGTCCCAATAAGCAACATAGTGAACAAGCCTGTATTTCTCTTTATTGTGCTGGACACTTATGTTCGTGTGTTATTGGGATAAAATCACATAAGATACGTTAGAGACCCCTTAGAAATCACCCTACTTTATTACTAGACAGACATCTGTTAAGTTCAATTACTAAATTAGAACCGCTTTATGAAATTAACGTTAGAAACTAGATTTTCAATAACTTGACAATAGTAGTACCCCCAAATATTTTGCAAATTTAATTTTGTTTTTTTTTCCCTTTTTATTATTTAATATCACCATCTCAATTAAGACATTTCTATGAATAGTTAATTTTCAACCTTACAAACTCTGTGCTTACAAACTCATTATAACTTTTTATTCCTTTGTTTTTTGTTCACTTCATCCTAGCACTTACTATCCACATCTCATACCTCTCTCTTATTCCTTTCACTCACTTGGCTTTCTCTTCTCTCATTCCAGGGTGCCTCTAGGGTTTGCCTGTCAATATGTTGACCCGTAGAGCTGCATCCTTGGATGAAAAACTGAGGGCTACATTGAACGAATTGGAATCTAGTAAAAAACAGAACAAACAGCTACTACAGGAAAGGGATGACAGCGAGGTGGAAATAAAGTTTATAAATGACAAGAACACTGAGCTGAGGAACCAATTGGCTGAACTACATGTACAACATATGGACATACTTGACCAGCATCAACATCTTCGTCAACTTGTGTCAAATTTCCAGGAATGTAGTGACACCCACGAACTGGCTTTGAGACGCATATCTGAACTTGAACTGGAATTAAGCAGGGCCCATAACACAATCACCCATTTGGAATCTCTCAAAGCCCGTGAAGAGTCTGCGATCACCTGCAGTCTTTACGATGAGTTGGTTGGTAGCGGGTCCGGACCCACATGTGTTGAGCCAATTGTAACAATAGACTTAACTAATGATACTATCAATAAAACCAAATTGTTTACTAGTCATAATAAGATAAAAAAATATATTAAAATTAATAGATTAATAAAAAAAACTCAAAAATCATTAAAATGCCAAAAAGTTAAGAAATCAAATATAAAACTGAGGCAAAAAAATTTAAATTTAATACAAGAATTAAAGAACTGTAACAGAGAAATAGAATTATGTAATACTAGGTATGACACTGACACTCAGCACCTGCAGGATGAGTTGTTTGTTAGGGAATATGCTCTGAAGGACATCTTCAGTAAATATGAGGCTTCTCAACAAGACCTGAGTAAGCGCATGCAGGAGGCTAATGAGTTGGCAGACCTGGTCAAGTACAATGCGGAGAGGTATGAGTCCCTGACTAATAACCTCTCTTTTAGCTGTACCTGCTCCCAGGAACCCCACCCTCAAGTTATTACACCCACACCCTCAGTAGCTCAGTCAGTAGATAGCTGTATTAAAGATGATAGCAGTAGTATGAATAAATTGTTTAACACTACTTATGTATTTTCTGACAAATTTGGTCAAGGTTTTGGTAGTATATTTAATCAGTGTTCGCCACAATATGTAATTAATCATTGTTTACCCGGTGCCAGTATTAGCCACTTAATTAGTAATATTAAATTGACAAAAATAAATCCCAATTCAACTGTTATATTATTATATGGGGATAGTTTAACTGTACGTAAAAAGGACATAATTGAATCTGTCCAGTTAATGTTACATCTCAATGAGTCCAATAATTGTAAATTTATTTTCTGTGCCTTGCCTTATTCTCATTATTTGTCTGATGAGCAAAATAGGCACATTTATAATTTAAATATGTTAATTTATAATAGGACATGTCATCACAGTGATGCTATTTTATATTTTGATTGTAATCAATTCATTACTGATTACAAACTGACAAATTATACTATGTATTTGCCACCTAGTTGTAGGAGACAAATTGCTAATCTTTTAGCATACAATATACACAGTGACACCGGTACCTGTAGGGTACCATCGATTACTGTTAGTAGTGGTACTAACACTACTTTTGATACGCCTTGTAGTTTAAACTATTAGGTGCGACAACGGGTCAGCCACATATGTTGAATGTTGTACATCAAAATATGCAGGGTCTGTCCGGCAAAGAGCTAGAGTTAAGTTTGTTTATGGAGAACTATGATGTTCAGGTGTTATGTTTGACTGAACACTGGTTGAAAGAACATGAAGTAGTGTTTATCAATGATGATAACTTTACCGTACAGAGTGCATTTGTGAGAAAAAGTGCTATTCGCGGTGGCTCTTTAGTTCTTGTTTCAAACAAGTTAAAATGTAAACAACGTTTAGATTTAGTGAATCTTTCAATCGAACGCACTATAGAGTTGTCTTGTGTTGAACTTGAGCGATACGTTATAATTTGCGTTTATCGACCCCCCTCTGGGGATTTTATTAGTTTTGAATCGGTAATGGAGGATTCTCTCAATAGGTTGAAATCAAGTAACAAAAGTATTATTTTATGCGGAGATTTCAATATTAATATTTTAGATGTTACTCCATTAAGTATTAGACTTCTCAATTTGTTTAGGTCTTATAATTTAATTAACTTGTTTTTTGAACCTACTAGGATCACGGCATCTTCGTCAACCTGTCTTGATAATATATTTAGTGTTTTTGATGCCAAAAACAAATTAGTCTTAACTGACTTAACGTCCGACCACTGTGGTTTATTAGCTAGCTTCCCCATGCCATTACATAAACAGCCGTGTAAAATTGAATGCAGGCCTTATACAGCTACCCGTTGCAAAATGTTTAAAAATAATATAGTTCATAGAATTACACCATCTATAGTAGAACACGAGAATCCTAATGAAATTTATGGTGCCCTTTTTGATGTTGTGCAAAAAGAGTACCAATCTACTTTCAAGACCAAAACTGTTAATATTAATGGATCCTCCGTTGGCTTTAACCAATGGGCTACTCCGGGTATTTATAAAAGTAGAGCGAGACTATACGAGTTATATGGTTTGAAAAAATACAGGTTTGACACTCCTTTCCTAGAGTATGTCAAAAATTATTCAAAATTATTTAAAAAGATTAGTGCTTTTGCTAAATCAAAATTTTTAAGCGATGCTATTAAAAATTCTAATAATAAAGTAAAAACAACTTGGAAAATTATTAACAATGAAACGGGTAAATCGGTTAAACAAGAAAAAGTACTTGAGATTATGGTCTATAATAAATTAGTTAATAAAGCCGCTGACGTAGCTGAAGCTTTTAATGAGTTTTTTGCCAACATACCCATAACTACGACTCGCTCCTTAAATTCGTCCCCGTCTAAAGCTGAAAACCTTTTGCATAGTAGTGTACCTCAATGTAGTCGTTTATTTAGTTTCGAACATGTAACCCCACATGATGTAGTTAATGTTTTTAACCTACTTAAGTCTAAAAACACCGGTGACTACTGGGGCATCTCCATTAAACTTTTAAGTAATATAATAGACATCGTAGCCCCCTATCTAGCTGTTACTTTTAATAAATGTGTTGATTTAGGAATTTTTCCTGACCTCATGAAGAATAGTAAAGTCATACCTTTATTTAAATCAGGTAATAAAAACGACGTTGGCAATTTTAGGCCTATTTCCATCTTACCTGCATTTAGCAAAATATTTGAAAAATTAATACTCAAGCAGTTGCTAAGACATTTTAATTTAAATAGCCTCCTTCATAATGAACAGTATGGCTTTACAAAAGGTCGTTCGACTACAGATGCGGGTGTTGCTTTGCTGAAACACATATTTAACGCATGGGAGAGCTCGCAAAATGCTATCGGAGTTTTCTGTGATCTTTCCAAAGCCTTTGATTGCGTGCACCATGACACGCTTTTGCGTAAACTACGTCATTACGGTGTCCAAAACGAAGCTCTCAACGTAATAAATTCTTATTTACATAATAGGTTCCAATGTGTAGATGTTAATGGTGTGAAATCTTCCGCGCTACCAGTTCAGTTAGGTGTGCCGCAAGGCTCAATACTGGGCCCATTCTTGTTCTTAGTTTATATCAATGATTTACCATTCCATTTAAAGGGAATCTGTGACGTTGTACTGTTTGCTGATGATACATCTCTTATTTTTAAAGTAGACAGGAATAGACTAGATTTTGACGAGGTAAACAGTGCACTCTCAATAGTTACGGATTGGTTTACGTCAAATAACCTAGTTCTCAATGCCAAGAAAACGAAATGTGTAAAGTTCGCCTTACCCAATGTTAGAAATCTAGGACCCAACATCGTCTTAGATAAAGAGGCGCTTGAGACTGTGAGCTCAGCAGTTTTTCTGGGAATAACAGTAGATGCCAAACTTCAGTGGGGACCACATATATCGAGCCTAGCAGGAAGGCTCAGTTCGGCTGCCTACGCCGTCAGGAAAGTAAGACAATACACTGACGTTGATACAGCTCGTTTAGTATATTTTAGTTATTTTCATAGCGTTATGTCCTACGGTATTCTGCTGTGGGGCAAAGCAGCTGATATACAAAATATATTCGTCCTTCAAAAACGAGCTGTTCGAGCTATTTACCAGCTAGGTGCTAGAGTTTCTCTAAGAGATTTATTTAAAGATATTGGTATTCTCACGGTTGCATCACAATTCATATTTGCCAACATCATATATATTAGGCAAAATATACACTTGTATACTAAAAACAGTGATGTTCACAATGTTAACACCAGAAATAAGGACAAACTACGTGCTCCCTTTCACCGGCTTCATAAGGTTCATAACTCATTTGTTGGGCTTGGTATAGCCTTTTATAACAAGCTACCCTCTTCTTTGCTAGATTTGCCTTTTAATGCATTTAAAGCTCAAGTAAAATCCAACCTTTGTTCAAAGGCATACTACTCCATCAACGACTACTTAAACGATAAGAATAGTTGGTCGCCCTGATTAACTCAAGACAATGTTTATGTTCTTTCTCCAGAATTAGATTACTGATAGGTTATTATACTATGAGCTCATTATACAATTGTTTTTATTGGGCTGTATAAGTCAAATCAGTTTAGTTTTATTTTTATTATATTATTGACATAATCAACCCATTTAAATGTTTTCTAATGAGTTGATTGCAATATGTGGTTAGCTAGTGACCTCGACAATTGATCATATTATTCTTACCTGAGCAACCGGCAGCAAGTTCGTCATGCTCCCTCAGATGTCACTGCTTGCGGTAGCGTCGGGGGTCGGGTTGCCTCCTTCCCTCAAATATGGCGAGGGGGGTAATGGCTGATCTTTGCGTTATGCTCGTGAACGGGTGCTGCTTGTGGTGACTGGTCGTCTTGCTGACCATGGTTTTATTATTGTTATAATTAGTAATAACTTGTTTATTTAGTTTCCTTCGATGGTCCTAGTTTATCATTTGTGACTTCAAGCGACAGCTATGTAAACAGAACCCAGCATTGCATAAATATGTTAGCGGTCACGCCCTTCATACCTGGAGGCTTTTATTTAATTTTCATTTATTAATTTTTGCTTGAGTACCTACGTATAGTTTTTTATTGTATTTCTTGGTATATTGGCGTTGCTAGCTGACATATGGCAGATAATTGAATTTAGCGTCCTGTGTCTTGTAATGTTAATTGCTTTGCATACCTTGTATTGTATTCAGTCAAGTATTTTCTAACTGAACAGACAGCTGTGCTGCTGGGGAGTTTGTTGCGCCACTTCTTCTTCCCAGCGAAAGCACTAGGAAGTGGTGAAGGGCGGGCGTTTTGGGGGACTGTCTTTTGTAATTTTGACGTTCGAAAAGTGCTGATTCTCAGCCTAGTTTGAATAAATGACTTTTGATTTTGATTTTGATTTTTGATTTTACCTAGTTCCAAGTAGTAGTTCCAAGTGATGTAAGAAATTACAAAACCTAAACGTTATCACTGAAATTGAAGCACTCTTTGTTTAGGTAACAAACAAACCTTAAGTGCTCGTCCAAATTAAGGGCAACCTTCACCCCGAGTGACGATGTTTACTTTAGGCTCGGCGCCCACTGGCGGCAAGGTCTGGCAAGGTACTTTTAGGCGACGAATAAAAATATAACTTAATAATATGGAAATAAAGTTGAAATTTCAATGTTAACTTAACTAAAAAAAAAGCAAACCGCGGTATGCTTAGGCATGCCGTGTCGGCAGCCTTCGGAAAGCTTCGGCAACCCTCGGAACGCTTTGGCAGTCTTCGGGATACCGCGGCAAGACAGCGCCCGCCCGAACCCCGCGGCCCCGTGCGTAGATTCATTAGCAAGGACGCCTCGGCATGCCTAAGTACTCTTTCAGAGTGGAGGCGGGCGCGGGTGCTAGCGCGGGCGCGTGTAATTCAAAATGTATGCAGATGCCATTTGCGCTCACAGTGCTCCCGCGAGCCGCGCGTCTTCATGAGGCGGGCGCGGGCGCGGGTGGCGCGGGAGTTTCTAATGGCTCAGTCCGCCCGTATCGTTCACAGTGATATAGGTAGCGTCTGTTAGGTGACTACGCTTGTGGTTCTAAACCATTTTGATTCACCCGCCGAAGCGTCGTCAATCGTCATGGATACGGAAGGATTTATATCTGCAGTACAACATCGCACTGCTATTTGGCAAAGCAAACATCTGCAACATTTGTAGTCAAAAGTGTGTAATGACATTCTCGTGTATTCAAAGAATTTAATGGGATACGTCCGTAAATCAGCGTATAATACATAAAATTCTCCAAACTTTTCTCTTCCTTTATTTAAATCGTGTGTGCCAAACTTCATATATTGCAATTTCAATTTCAAGTATAAATTTTTCATTAACAAAAGCAAATCTTCATCCATGTCTTCTAAATACGTAGCAAAGTTTGAGAACGACCAAACACATGTGCAATGACACTCCTAGCTCGTTCGGCACTATGAATACGCAGACGCCAAGACCCGAGAGCCCGCGCCCGCCCCCACACCCGCTAGTGCAGTCTGATTGACCACTTAGGATGCCGCGGCATGCCTAAGGACGCCTCGGCATGCCTAAGTACGCTTCGGTATACTTAAGGACATAGTTTCGCCGCGGCATAGTTACCGCCAATGTGCGCTTACAATAGGGATGCCGAAGGTTCCCCTGTCGTACCGTGCCGCCAGTGTGCGCCGGGTCTTAGTCTTTACGACGCCATTTTATTCCGCCAGTCTTCATTCATCCCAGGTTAGGCAGATGATGAGTTTTTATTTTCATCGTGTTACGCACGAAAGGAATAAGGTTATATTAGCTTTTGCCCGATTAGATGTCTGTAATTATCCGACAAGAACGCACTACCGAGGTAAAAGTATCCTATTTCTTCTCCTAGTTCAGTCCCTGGTCTATCCGTCAGTCGACATCAAAATCCGTTCAGTCGTTTAGTCATGAAGAGGTAACAGACATACAGAGTTACTTTCGTATTTAAAATATTAGTATGAATGGATATTTCGGTAAAAAAACTACAAACTTATATAGGTCTATTTTAGCTGTGCTTACTCGTATTTAATTAAATTCCAATTAATTCCATTAATTTACGAAACCTCGCCTACACTAAGTTACGAAGATAAATGGTTTTTGTCTGTACACTGTACATTTGTAAAGTTAGCTTTTTTATTTTTCACTGTGGACTAAAATTGAGCACTGAAAACCTGACCCACTAAAGATGGATATCGTCGTCCTCGAAATTTCTCTATCACCATAAGGTTGAATTTCCCTTGCACGTCATAATACGATAAGGTGTATTTGGCTATGTGACAGTTAGATAGTTTTAACCATAGTAAAGTTTTTATTGACTATGAATAGCTGCCAGACGGTCTATGTTGAAGTCTAGACTATACAAATACAAAAGATCAGGTTATAGACGTGTTAAGAAAAATTGTACCGACGACCTTAAGAGCGGTTAGTAACCAATATTGCAAAAAAAAAATGAATTGAATTTTTTCATCTGATTATTTTGCGTATACTTTCTACAGAAGATTCAAATTTAAATACCAAGATAAACGCCGGGGAAAAGTTTTCTGCTGGCGGGAAGGGATTGTGTTTTGTTTTCGTCGTGTTTGATGAGAGGGGTAGGCAAGAAGGCGCGGGTATTTTTTTTCGGGGTAACGCTTTCTTCACAAGGTGGTTGGGACAGGCTGGATGCGGAGGTTTCCTTCTGCGAAACAGTCGTCTCGCAGAAGGAGGCTGCGGAAAGGGAGAGGGAGATCTCGTCCCCTCACCCGGCCCGCAGCAGGCGCACCGGGCGTCGGCGGAGGGCGGATAATGCCCTCTTCCAGCCCCCCTAAATGGGTCCAGGGGCGACGGACTTGGGGACGTCCGTCGCCCCCCACACTGCAGAACCCGAGGCGGCGGCGCGTAGTGTTCCACGCGCGCCCCTCTTAGACGTCGCGGGGGGAGTTTAACACCTCACTCCCCCCCCTGACACGAGGAGAGGCCCGCTGGAGCGGGCCAGCACCAGCCGCGGGTTGCGGAAGTATCGTTCGTTCCCGCGACCCCCGGCGTAGGTGAGAGAGGGAACACCGGGGTGGTTTTTAGTCAGTAAGAGTCTGACAGACCCCGCCGCCCGCCCCAGGGCGGCGGACATCCATGAGGATTTTCCACCCCGAAACAAAAAAAAAAAAAAAGGCTGGATGCGGAAGGCGAAGGACAGGGTGTTGGACCACAGCCTCGGAGACTCCTATGTCCAGTCCACTGGACTGCGATAGGCTGAGATGATTGAAGAAAGATTGGTCGAAATACATCCATTAGCCGTTACAACACAGGGCTGAATAAAATACAATAACTATACATAATATACTAACGAATATAAAGAATACAAAATCTGAAGGAGTTCAAAGTTAATAGTATCAAAACGAAGATGTTATTTAAAGCACCTACATATATATAAATATGTATTAGGTGCTTTAAATAACAAAACTCTTCAGTCTTATTATACTAGTATATTCTAGTACAATAAAGCCGAAGAGTTTGTTTGTTTTTTTTCTTTTTATTTGAACGCGCTATTCTCTAGAACTACTGGTCGGATTTGAAAGATTCTGCATTTGTTAGCTCAATTTTCGAGGAATGTTAAAGGTATTTTACATCAAGCTGCGACCTTTGGGAGCCGAGATAAAATTTAAAAAAAAATGTCGGAAAGAACGGTAAGCGAAAACGAATTGACAGCGCGGGGGGGAGGGGGGTGATATGATGCGAGGCGAGGCGGCAGTGGTCTCGAACCTACCGATTTTTCGGTATTTCTACCGATATGGGCTCACATAATTTATAACAATCATACAAATTAGTCTGTAGGTTTTTTTTTTTAATAAATAAACGAATTTGATTGAATATTGTATTTTTTTTTTCAAATACCTACCGATCTACCG
The DNA here is from genome assembly GCA_949629135.1 of Eremobia ochroleuca. Classification (NCBI taxonomy): domain Eukaryota; kingdom Metazoa; phylum Arthropoda; class Insecta; order Lepidoptera; family Noctuidae; genus Eremobia; species Eremobia ochroleuca. The sequence goes on from OX451399.1 coordinate 4,880,257, forward strand.
ATCTCACTCTACGACGTTCGAGACCACTGCGAGGCGGTGATCGGGGGCCGCGGGAGTGTTATTGAAATGTGGTTGTTATTTTAATATTAACGAACTAGCGAAGAAGCCAGTAATATTATAAAATACTGTGTAAGTTATATTCACACTATATCAAATAAACAGGCAGGTACCTACTTACGGTATCGTAAATAGTATGCTATCAACATTTTATTTAAGTGTTTTATATTATTGCTTACATATACAGCATGCCGTTTTTTATCGGCTCCAAATTTTTACAGGGTGTTCCACCCATGAATATGAACAACTTTCACTACGGAACCAACTCTGAGATCACGAAAAAAAAATCTGCTGTTTCATACATTTTGGTCAACTAGGTATTGAACATTTGTACTAAACAGCTGATTTTGTTTTCGTGATTTCAGAGTTGGTCCCATAGTGAAAGTTGTTCATATTTATGAGTAGAACACCCTGTAATTATTTGGAGCATGAAAAAAAAATCATACAGTATTTAAGAATTGTGGGGGCCCGTGGCTAAATAATAACAGCCGCACAAATCAAATCAAATCAAATCAAAAGTCATTTATTCAAACTAGGCTGAGAATCAGCACTTTTCGAACGTCAAAATTACAAAAGACAGTCCCCCAAAACGCACGCCCTTCACCACTTCCTAGTGCTTTCACACACACAGGTCGATCGATCAGGTTAAGCTACGCTGGCCGCGGTTGTACTGTGGATGGGTGACCATCTTTACATACCGAGACCCCTCCGTGCCTCGGAAAGCACGCTAAACCGTTGGTCCTGGCTGTCATTCGTGAATCTTTGACAGTCGTTACGGGTAGTCAGGAGCCCGAAAGTCTAACAACCAGTCTTACCAAGGGGTAACGTATTACCCAGTACCTAACTGGGTTGTGGAGCTCAGATAGGCAGTCGCTAGATGTAAAATGCTGGTATTCAGCTGTATCCGGTTAGACTGGAAGCCGACCCCAACATAGTTGGGAAAAGGCTAGGCAGATGATATTTAAGAATTATGATGATAATGTAGGTAGCGATAAATCAAAATTTATAGTAAGCAGTTGAGGAGAAACAGATGTACAGACGCCAGCATATAAAGCTACTACAATCTGTCAAATTTATTTAATAGATTTTCAACTTTATCACTAAAGCATAAAGTTCAAAGTTGATTTGGAAAATTTGACAGTTTCGGGTAGCTTGATGTGCTGGCGTCTGTACATATTACGAGTAAAAATATTTACCAACCGCTGAGAGTTCTTATGAGAATACATGACATAATTCTTTCGCTCTCAATACTAAGTGATAATGGCAAGAATGAGTAACAATCTATATCCATACAAATGGACAACGTGTAACGTTAAATACGCAAAACCTGAAAATTGTTTGATCAGAATAACGAGCAGAATTAATTGAACCACTTTTTAATGTAGGTCTAATTTTTCAAAAAATCTTCATTATAAACGTTGCCGTGTCTATTTATTAATAGGTCAAGCAACCCAATGTCAGATTGTCAGCGCGGCGCAGCGGCCCGGTGACGACTCCTCCTTCGATAAAGCGTCGTCGCAGACGCAAGAAACGATCAGAATGGCCAGTAAAACTAAAACAGCACATAAAACCTTTACAATTTTTTTAATGACTTATGTTCTCTCTGAAATAGGTCAATTGAATTAAAAATCAGTTGGGGTGTCTGAGGTTTTGCGCATTTAACGTTACACGTTGTATACAAATAAATAAAATTGACGTGTCTGTTTGTAATATAAAAATAACAGCTTTTTTATTTAAATGGACTTTTACTGGCGGATAGCTGAGGTTATGGAGTAACATATGTATTACTGTTTATCCCGGTAGCTTGATCCCGTGGGATGGCAAAGAAGCGGGTAGAAACTAGTCTATACTAAAATTATAAAGTGGTATTGTTTGTAAGTCTTTACGTAGGGGGTAATTTCCGGAGCAGAGGGCGCATAACCTAGATTTAAAATATACAAAGACAATGAAATCATTGCAAATGAATAAAATATTTCTTGTATGTCTAATCCGCATAACTATCTTTAGTATCATAATCGTTATTTTATTCCCACTTTTGTTTACGGATGTTGATAAATAATGTACCAAAGTTAAACTAATAAAACATTATTTTTATTGTTTAAAAACGTACACTCAAATGTTTCGTAACTCAGTACATAGATGGCTGAACCATTAAGAGATTTTTTCTTTTCGAATTTCTGTAACAATAATAAGATATAAGGATATAAGGTAAAATATTATACATATACTTATTGTAAGTTTAAATTAAAGTTCTGTGATCTAGTGTTCTTGGCATAGCCAACAAAAAATAACACAGACAATTTTTGCACAATAAGCAGAGACTCGTAGCATAGCTCGTAGCAATCGTAGCTCATCTCGTAGACTTCGTAGGCCTTTCTCTTGAAAGGGGGTGATTTTCATATGTTCGTAGTTGCTACGCTGGCCACCAAACCATCCTGTTGTTTTGTAACGGTTACAAACAGCCTATATTATTATATTATCCCACTCCTAAGACACGGGCCTCTTCTCTGTGAGAGCGAGTGGGCCATAAACCACCACGCGGGCCCAGTGCGGGTTGGTGCATGTCACATGTCTTTGGATTTTTGGTACTAGGACATGCCAGTTTCCTCACTATGTTTTCCATCACCGTTTTGAGAACAGTGGTGATGAAATTAAATACACAAATTAAAGTGCTTGTCAGGGTTCGAACCCACGACCGTAGGTAGGGGCCGATCCCACCGGGCCACATGCTCTTCTGTTGGTTACAAACTTTTTTTTTTTTTCTCTTCGTTTTAAGGGCTTTATCGCTGAGCGATGACGTCGCCCTGTAACTATGGTTACAAACTTAACAATACATAATTATATTATTATCAAATAAAAAATTAAAACTGCAGGGTTGATTATTATTTATTTATTTATTTATTATTATTATTATTATTATTATTGATTACATACGAGAAAGTCACACAACAGACATCACCCTAAACGATCGAGACAATCTTAAATATTTTGTTTCCATGCAAAAGGCAACATTATCGATACTTTAAATTCTATTAGAATTCCAATGAATAAGCAATGTTTTCTGTCGGGCATACATAATATTTGCGATTGACTCATCACTGTGTTTGATGTCTGTACAAAAACATAAGTGCAGCGAAAAATTAAGAATCCTTGACGAGTTCTGTTTTCAAAGGAAACGAATCATTTGGGATCTATTGTTTATTTTTTTTTTATCTTAGGTACGATGTTCGCATAATATTTACATTGTAATCAAGTTCGGTAGCAAAAACTTATGAATATAAAATCGAGTGTTAAAACAAAGTATGAGTCATTGTACTCTGTCTTGTGTTCTCTGGATTCTAGACTAAGTACCTATTTGTTGGTTATGTAGGTAGTCTAACCAAACTACAAACCATGATAACAACAAGTATCTATGTTTTAAAAAAAACAGTGTTATTAATACTGTATTTAACGTGAGTACTATGAATCAACCGTATGCTGTTGATTTTGTGTATTTTTCTTGAAGCTATAAGGCAGAAGGCACACTTCTATTGTACGAGTATTAATACGATCTGTTTCCAATAATATTGTTTTTATTTTCTTATTCATTTTACAATAGGGTTCTAAGCAGAATTACATTGACAGACCAGAAGAAGAGTAAAAGAACACTATCTTTCCACTTCATCATAGTTGTGTATGTATTTATTATTTTGATTACGTGATATTAATTAACATTCTAGTGATATTTATTTTAGAAGTATGTATATATTATATTCTCATAGTATTTGTTTAGTTTAAGTGAATAATTATTTACGATATTATGTATATTTTTTGTCTCCTTTACTCTTTCACACGCTGTCTACATCTCTCTGTCTATTGTCCTATCGCAGGTATGCTGGAAGAGATTTCTTAAGAAATAAGCATCACCTTTGTACCTATTTTTCTGTTCTGTTTTTTTCTTGTCTGGTTATACAACATGTAACGTTAAATGCGCAAAACCTCAGACACCCCAACTGTTTTTTAATTCAATTGACCTATTTCAGAGAGAAAATAAGTCATTAAAATAATTGTAAAGGTTTTATGTGCTGTTTTAGTTTTACTGGCCATTCTGATCGTTTCTTGCGTCTGCGACGACGCTTTATCGAGGGAGGAGTCGTCACCGGGCCGCAGCGCCGCGCTGACATTGGCTTGCTTGACCTATTAATAAATAGACACGGCAACGTTTTTAATGAAGATTTTTTGAAAAATGTGACCTATATTAAAAAGTGGTTCAATTAATTCTGCTCGTTATTCTGATCAAACTATTTTCAGGTTTTGCGCATTTAACGTTACACGTTGTATATGTGTGTACATAAGTGGTATAAAATAAATAAACATGCAGTAAATAAGGTTCCACCGGATTGTCTGTGTAGAATATGTATCTTAGTTAGTGAATATGTGTCCAAGTTAGATTTTTATTGAAATATTTGTAAATACAAATAAATATTTCAATAAAAACCTAACCTGTTATCATTATCTCGGTGAGGCCCCGGATGCGGATGTGGACGCTTATCTGTATAGCATAGAACACAGAATAGTTCAATGCATACAAAAATAAACGTTGTGATACATGAATATGAGAAAACTGTACTTAGGAAATACATAGAGTATTTCTAAAATACAATGAGTTTGACATAACTGGGCATGACAATGTCTGCCGCATATCCCGCATGTCAGCCGCAGACAAACTGTAGCACAGAGCTGGTGCCCTGAGACAGTGCGACAGACCACGTAGGAGATGGCAAGACGAGCTGGATAGGTTCCGTCAAAACAAAACGGAGAGAAAATTCTTAGAAAAATTACTGTGCTCGTCACTGTAAAGTGAGTGCAAGTGACATCTACAGAAAATTTTCTGAGTAAGATTGGGAAAAATTCACTATTTGTCCAATAAATTTTACTGTACAGCATAAGAATTTTTACTGTGCTAGCATGGTATTTTTCCATTACCACTCAAATGCACTCAGATTATGAGACAGCACAGTAATTTTTCTAAGATTTTTCTCTCCGTGTTGGAGGACGCGAAAGATGAAAGGAAGCATTTGCCTTGGACTGGGACAGCTTAAGTCTAGTGAAAAAAAAAAAAAAATTGTCGAAAAAAATAATTCTTTGCTACTTAAAAATAATGGAAAACGCAGCGAAATCATAAAGCAAGTAGGGGTAGGTTCAGAAGAGGGAGGGTGGCGAATTGCACTAGTGACGATTCGTCACTTTCCGTTATTTTATTTCTTATATGTATTTAACGAACGGAATAGACTGGGATGTCTGTATATTATTCTGCGGTATCATCAAGCACTGGGTTTGTCGGTGTATACGCCTACAAATTAATTATGCAAAGCGCATCAAGCGGACAAAGCAGCACAAACAATTCCTTTAATGGGTTAACTCTAAATTAAAAGTGCTTTTAGCACTCCTATTCTGTTATTTTCTGATAAATGCGTAACACACATAAAATGACAAACTGATCGCTATGGGTTTCATTTTGACAGTTCCGCCACGTTCATTGCGTTTTCACGTTGTTGAGCAGACGAATTTTTCAAACCTATGCTGCAATAGATTAGCAATATCCTTCAAAACCCTCGGATTGTTATTAAAAGTGTTTACGCAATAAGGGTGTAGGACCTGATACGTTCAACAGTAAGGGCGTATTCAGATGACACGCGCCGATCACGCACAGCACCCGTGCACGCGTTGTGCCCGCCTTAAACCCGCACACGCGCTGCATCCGCCTCGCACACGCCTCGCGCCCACTTAAACCACTAACCACTTCGTTCATTGCGCCCGCGCTATGCCAGCCATAGCGCGGGCGCAAGGCGTACGCTAAGAGGGTGCAGAGCGCGGGCAGGGCGAGTGCAGGGTTGGCGCGAGGCGGGCGCGGGGCGTGCGCATGGCGTGCGCGTTTAGACCTCGTTAAATGCAATTTGAGATCTATTGATGCATTATAAGGCTCAAATTCTTATTTAACAAATTTCAATGCGAGTTGGACGCGGGTGGCGTGCGCTGAGCGTGCGCGTGTCGTGTGAACGCGCCCTAACTCTTGCGTCCATGAAACCTACGAGGCTACTAATTTGAACAAGAATACGCCTTATGCAAATAGTTAATAGCTTATCGTGGTTCCCTAAGGTGCTGTCACATTATAATTCGGCCACTTTAGTTTATTTCGACATCATTTACATTAGTTTCGAGTAAAAGCTGCGTTCACAAAGTGAAATAACTTTTAATATCATATTTTATTTTTAAAGCAGCAGTCAAGCCCCCGATCGGATGTTCAATTGGCAAAAATAATGAATTTCCATACAAACTTTCGTTCTCTATTTACCGCTTAAAGTAGCTGAATTTCCAAAAATCTTTCCTTTGGTGGTCACTCCGTTAAATAAGGAACTCATTGTATATGAATAGACACGCTCCTAGACCCAGCGATTTGGACTGTGCATTGTCTGTCAGTGAATTTAATTTTTATCATACAAATTTAGACTTTTCTAATAGACTAGAACCCAGCACCCTACTTGCATAATACACAATCAATCAAAATCATTTTGAAGGATTTTGTTAATCCATTGGTTCATATTTTCGAAAAATTTCTTTGCTCGAGAACGTAAATAACGCAATGAATGTTGTTGAACTGTCAAAATGAAAGACATTGCTACTGTTAATTGGCACGCAATTACCTCGCAGTATGTAATATATTACATACTGCACGCCGGGCATATAATGTTAGAACATTGCCCGACAGTGGCACTTTTTCATTATCAATGAAAGTCAGTGGAAACAGAACTATAAGCTATTGACAGTAAGACCATGTTGCGCTTACCCCAAATAAATTATGGTAAGAGCAAAAGAATGATGATAATGATAGTTAATTATTACTATCTCATAGCATTCAACTGATTCATAAAAATATGAACATAGAGTGAAGCTTGTCTTTCTCTCGGGATAGCTTTTTGTTGTTTATATGCTAGTCGCGCGGTAAACTCCGCTTGCGCGATGCAGGATTATGCATGACGTCAGCATGATGCGTAGTTCATATGTGGCGGTGTAGATGCCGCTACAGGGTTACCCTAAGCTCCCAGCTGTACTAAATAAATAGTTGTTGTGCACACAACTAGTTATTTGCTTCAGGTCATCGCTCCCAACGACAGGCCATTTCTACGATCTGAACAAAAAATCCACAACAAAGAAAAATCGTGATTATGACTGTCAAAAGGTGAAGCTGAAATAAAAATAACAGTTATTCATTATTACTGCAGATCCTACAAAATATTGTGTTTGGATGTTTTTTACTCAATCATACATATAAAAATAGCTGAACAAATTTAGATGAAATTTGGCACACAGATAGATTATAACCTTTATTGACATATACTACTTTTACTTACTTATATACTACTACTACTCATATACTACTTTTACTTTTACTTTTTATCCCGTTAGTATGTTCCCGTATGATCATTTCCAAGCTCCCACGCGGGTGAAGCCGCGAGCAAAAGCTAGTATTTATTTTTTTTTTCTAATGTACAGCCGCCAGCACATCAAGCTACCCGAAACTGACAAATTTTCCCAATCAACTTTGAACCTAATGCATTAAGTATAAAGTTGAAAATCTATTAAAGAAATTTTACAGATTGTGGTAGCTTGATGTGCTGGCGTCTATACCTGAATCCAGGAAAAATTTGGTCAGATACCCAAGTTCAATGACTCAAAACAATGTATGTACGTTCTCGTACATACCTAGAAGCCAGCCGTCATTCAAGGAAAACCCAAAATAAATGACACAAATAAACCCTTATTATTCTCTAAGGATGCCGAATTACAGACGTACTACTATTTTATGTATCGCTTAAATGTACTGGTAATTGGTATGCTGTTTATGTCGACAGATTGGGAGTATACGCACGGTGTCTTAAATAGGCAACATAATCCTCCAGTCTTCACGTTTTGGAGGTAATCAGAGCCAGCTATTTAGGTATTCATTCGTCATAATTTCAGCCCAAAGACGTTCTCTGCTGGAGTTAGGCCTCCCCCAAGCTCCTCCACTTCGACCGGTTTCGTGTTTCCTGCATCCTGTGGGTTCCTGCGGCCTTCACAAAGTCATCGATTCACCTTTTTGGAGGCCTTCCAACACTACGTCTTCCGGTACGCGGTCACCACTCCAGAACCTTTCGCCCCCATCGGCCATCTGTTCTGCGAGCAATGTGCCCAGCTGCTGTTTGGGTATAGTGGGTAGTGAGAAGACATGTAGTAGAATGTCAGTTGCCCATTACTTGTATCTCTGTTAACCCTTTCAAAATAAGAATGTGCTTGTGACATACTTCACGTCAATAGAGCGAAGCCAAGTTCAAACCATCTTTCTTTTTAGTTAGCCAGTTATTACTTACACTGGGCAACACATAAAAGAATGTAATAAAAGCGCGCTGATGGGTTTTCGACTTTCAGTGCTGAGCTGAGCGTTCAAAAACCAACAGCGTGCTTTAATTTAGGCATTCATTTAGGTATTGCTTAGGGTGTATAAAGACAGGCGCGACGCGACGGTACGACGACATTCTGCTGGAACAATTTCCAAGAAGTTTTCATAGAAATTGTTCTACTACAGTCGCGTCGCGCTGTCGAGTCGTGCCAGTCTGCGGGAGCCTTAAAAAGGGCATTAATCCTTGCACGCTATTTAGCTCGACTCTCTGCAACTCTCATCTATGTAACTGCTAACAGACACCCTGCAAAGATCGACGCTGCACCTAGCCCGAGGGCGTCCTACCTTAAGGCGCTCCCTCACCGGGAGCATTCGCGTGTAATGTAACGTTACAGAGTCGAGCATTACATCAGTGAGGGAGGAAAATCGAGCATTACAGCGCGCACCTTGTAATGATATATAATGTGTAATACCTTGATACAACTTGTAACATCAATGCGCTCCAATTGTTTGTCCGGCGGGCCGCGTAGCGCTCCCCGCCCCGCAATCTATAATGTTATGTTACACGCGAATGCTCGTCAGTCAGGGAGGTAGTATTGTAATGTAATGCTCAAAATCGAATTTGAAATGTTCATTACAGGCGAATGCTCCTGGTGAGGGAACACCTTTACGTTTCAGAACATTGGCAGTTGTATTAGAACCTCAGAATATCGGTATAAGCTCTGAGTAAAAGTTTCCTTTGCGTGGGACATCTGCAATGACTATTTATACGAAGCATGGTAATTCATTGTGTCCATATAAAGGTCTCTATCGACCCTACGTGACGTTACAGCCGGTCGATTCTGTTAGAATCTCACCGTGAGAAGTTAGGTGAAGTGAGCTGTCATTCCATCTGATTCTACAACCGGTCGATTCTGTAAAAATCTCACCGTCAAATCATAAGTGAAGTGAGCACTTAATATTGTTAATCCCTAGCGAGTAACAGCTCACTCTACGCTCACTTCACCCTCAATTCACCCAACTTTCACGGTGAGATGGTTACAGAATCGCACGACTGATTGATTGATTACTCACTTTAAGCTCACTTGACCCGAGTTATCACGGTGAGATTTTTACAGAATAGCACTACAGGTTATAGGCGTATATTAAGAATTTTTAGCCTAAACAGCATGTTCATGAGGTTCTGGGTTCGATTAGCAGGTCGGACAAAATATTTTTGAGTTTTTCCGCCAGGGATTTCCCCGTAGTAGCCCGATGTCTGGATTTGTACCTAGTTGATTGCAATAGGCTTAAACATAACTAGCGAAATGGCTGTACAGACGCCAGCACATCAAGCTACTACAATCTGTCAAATTTCTTTAATAGATTTTCAACTTTATCGCCAAAGCATAAGGTTCAAAGTTGAATGGAAAAATTTGAAGAAAATGTTTCTGCATGTGGGTGTACTATATGTGCATCCCTGCATAAACCTTCGGGGATTAGAGGCGTGATGCTATGGTATGTGACTGGTGTTCTTAAATGTTAATTAATAAAATCACAAGTACCTAAACAAACGCACATCCAGGGCAGTCGAGTCGACAGAAGAGTCGTCCCATCGCATTGCCTGCCTGCGTTATTACTTCGTTTAGAGTTCTTTCAGATTTTTTTCTTTTTGCTTGGCTTCTAAGGGTCCTAGCATGATGTGGAGCCTTTCTCAAGAATTGGGCTATAAAATTCAAAAATAATTAGTTTTTCAAGACCCACTGGTAGTTCCTGATATTAGCGCTTACAAACAAACTCATCAGCTTTATTATTAGTTTAGATATAATTCGAAATAATTCTTCGATTTACAGCGAGTATTTATTTTTGCATACGTGAGTCAGATTTTATAATTAATTCTACTTATTTCCGAGTTTCCGCCTATTTAAACCTATTTCATTGTTTTTGTGTTCCGTGACTATTATGTTACATACCTATTGGACATGATATTGATGTCACGTCTAGTTTAACGTGGCAAATTATGAATACTAATAACCTCATCACAACACATAAACATTTATAATATCTTATACATCATACACTGCATTGACTTGGCTTGGGCCGTAAATGTGGTTGAAAACCGCCAAAGGGCTGAGAGAAAAAACATATACCCGAAAATAATTATAATAATTATAAATTAGGAAAAATTAATAATTTATTAATTCGTTAGGCATCTCTCGAGGCTCTCGTTAGGCGGTTGGATCAAGGGCCTGATTCGAAAGGCAGTACTCCTCGATACGGCTCGCATTGTGAGGAGGTTCCGGTCTCTGGAGCCCTAACCACCGGCAGCTTGGACCCTGCTCCCGATACCGGCGGAGTATCATTTTTTTTATATTTTTAAATGTTTTTCTTATGTTTTGATTATTAAAATATTTAAATATGTATTTAATAAGCAAGGAAATAAATTGACGAATTTATAAATTAACACTTTGATAAGTTCTGCAAATAACACCAAGCTCTTCATTGGATCATGTCGACATGTTATAACAGTAGTGGTTATGGTAATATATAAAAATAATTATATGCGTGATCTGACCGAGTGAACTGGGCGAGTCTACCAAAACTAGATTAAAAGGGAAGTCTACTAATATTTTTTCCTGAAAAACAGTGACCTACTAAACTTAAAATATATTTCGGGAGCACAATGTGAACGCGACACAAGGGTATAATAGGAAACAATTAACTATCCCTCTAATGAATTCATGCCCCAACTAACTTTATATAAATAAATAAAAGTTGCTCACTTGTCGGTCAGTGCAATACGTACTACATCATGAGCCGGTCGTCGGTATCAAGCACAGATTACAAATACTCTAGATCGTGAACGCACTCATGGCATCAAATCTATTTTTTCTCATACTAAAGAAAATGTTCCTACTAATTCTGTTCTTCGTAGCTTCGTGCGCGAGTGACCAACCGTGTCTGGATTACGAAAGTGTCGATATTAGTGGCGTTAAAAGTTCGGAAGACGGTTCGGTAGTGCATAATGGCGTCGTTTTCCCGCCAAAATATGTGTTCTCAAAAAAAGTTGATGGTGAAATCAGAACGTTTGGGTGTTTGTGTCAAACTAAGGATTGTTTTCGTAAATGTTGCCCTCTAGGATATGTTTATGTCGGAAGAAATTGTACGGAGTTGCCGCATAAGGATGTGCTGCTAAATGATGGCGTGAACACGTATTACAAATCAAGGTTTATGCAGAATGTAGACCTGCAAAATAAAAAGGGTTTCGACTTGATTCATGGAAAAGCTTGTGATCCAATGTTTGTGGAAGATAATATGTGGTACATTCAGCAGGTAAATATAATATTTGTTAACTTTTTCGTTAGTTAATAAGAGTATGATACTTGTGTTAGGTCTGAATTTTTGAATGACCATGTCAAAATATTTTGATATCTACTTATTTACACACTGTACAGTAATTTTATGCAGTCTTAACATACTTGACTTTAATTCACATCTTCATCAAAATATTTATAGCTCTACGTATTTCGTACGTATGTACGTACGTATGTAGAAAAAAAAAACTTAAATTGTTTCCGTTTTAAAAACCAGGTCAATCTCTCAAAATGGCCGAATAACTAGGGAAATTTCAGACTCACAACATGACGTTTTTTTTTTTGGATGTAACTTTTACGTATCCATTCCATTTTCATAGATCCAAGGAATTAGCTGATTAAAACTATTAACCCCCAAAACGAACCAGCTCGTAAATATTTTTTTATAAGTCCCTTAAGTGGGGTTGTTAGGACAAACACCGTCTATAAAACTACAGCAAACTTTAAAACCATGGTCTATGGTCACGGCAAAGGTCAGCATGTCGATTCTGTAAAAATCTGACCATGAAAACTTGCGTGGAGTGAGCTGTCAGTGTCATCCCACTGATGCTAGGGATTGACCAAGCAAACATAAATGTTTGCTTGGTCAATCCCTGATGTATGCTAACCTAATGTGTGATGTAAACATCGAGATCTTTGTAATATTTTTTTATGCTAATTGTATTGGTATTTTATATAATTTTAAAGCTAGTATTTTAGTTGCCAAAACATCGCTATAAGGACTAGTCTAAGAAAAAAAAAAACAACACTGAGATTATGACTAAGGTTCTGTTTTGCTATTTTATTTTATACTCACTCCACGCTCACTTCACCTAAGTTTTCACTGTGAGATGGTTACAGAATCGCACTGCAAGTTATTCTAGACTAATTACTTCATGACATAGCCCGATCTTTTTCTTTCTTTTTTTTCTTTCCCATGGGTATAGTAAAATATGATTTAGAGACTCTCAAAATCATTCGACAACAGTTTCCCATTAATATAATGAATTTTACTTGCATTTGTATAACAGCAGTTGCACCTGTTAGTTCTTAGAAGAGCTTTTGTAAAAGGAATTTTTATGGGGAACTGTCTACCCCTACCTTTCGTTAAATTTCTGCCAGCTAAGCTTAATTTTACGTCCGTGGGTTCGAACCCAAGCATGAATTTTATTTTGTGTAAATCATTTCATCGCCACTGCTCTCAAAATGGTGAAGGAAAACATTGTGAGAAAACCGGCATGTCCTAGCACCAAAAATTCGAAGACATGTCACATCCACCGACCGCACTGGGCCCGCGGGGTGGATTATGGTCCACTCCTGCTAACAGAAAGAGGAGGTCTGTGTAACTGCATTGGGAAAATTACAGGCTGATTATTAGTTTAATATAGCACATGATGACTTTCAAGTTTGTCCCCAAGGCTAGCGAGGCCCATTGCCCTGGCATTACAATTGTCTATAAGTGACCGTAACCACTCCATCGGGTAGACACTTTACCTGTTTAGCAACCTAAAGGTCTTTATTAACTTTTTTTGCCAAAAGGAATGTATAAAGTTGTTTATTATTGTTACCAACAGCCTCTATGTTTTGGTACGACCGACAGATTTCAACAATCTCTTACGAAAGATCTTCGCAACAGTACGAGTACTATAGTAACAGTATAATGAAACTGCAATATGATTGACGTTGATGATGAGTGGTCTCTTCATGTACAGACGCCAGCACATCAAGCTAGACGAAACTGTCCCGATCAACTTTGAACCTTACGCTTTAGCGATAAAGTTGAAAATCTATTAAAGTTTGACGGATTGTAGTAGCTTGCTGTGCTGACGTCTGTATATTACTTATTTAATACTATATGCGCCCTGCGATTGCGTAGTGTCGATCTCGTAAGAATATCCGGATAAAAAGTATATTTTATCGTAATTCATGTCATCGACTACCCATATGCCAAATGTTATCCAAATCTATTCAGTTGTTATAGCGTGAAAGCGTATCAAACACATACAAACAATCAAATATTTTGCTCTTTATAATAGTTTAGATCACAAAAAAGAAATGTTATAATTATTTGCAAATCATTAGTGGTACTACTGACCTACCTTTTTTTTTTAGTGTTAGCTTGTATATTGTAATTGTTGTGTGTTTGTGAATAAAAAATAATTATTAATAACACCTGACATTTGTAAGTTGCCAGATGTTATTTGAAACGGCAACAGGAAAAACAAACTGCGTCGGATGGCGGTCAATGTCTTCTCCCAATTCTATTAATACGAGTAAACTAGCTGTCCCGAAGAACGTTGTCCTGCCGGTCAATTCCGGAAAAATCTCACCGTGATAACTAAGGTGAAGTGAGCTTAGAGTGCGCTGTGAGTCATGCTAATGCTAGGGATTGACACTATTGACGACTCACTCAACGCTCACTACACCCAAGTTTTCACGGTGAGATGGTTACAGAATCGCACGGCAGCATCTTAATTGGGTAGTTGCATGATATTGAATACTATATATTCTAGTAGATAATATATCCACACATGTAATACAATAATAGAATTCGAAATCAAATTTGAAATCGGTCCAAAATAAAAAACTTATAACTTATAGAAACTTTTTGTCTATCTCTTTCTCGCAATCGTCTATCTTTTTCTTGCATGTAATTTATATGGCGATACTGAACTATGACGTCACAATTCAGTATTTCCCTCTCTGTCTAATTGAGAGTTTTGAACGCTCATATCTTTTCAATTTTTAAAAATATTAAATAACTGTTTATACCAAGCTATTAGTGAGGTAAAAAGCTTCAATTTAAATAATATAAAATTAGTCAACTCGCGGATTGCATAACACACTTTCAATCACAATTTGAATCATTTTGAAGGATATTGCTGATCCATTGCTTCATAGGTTCGAAAAATATGTGTGCTCAAAAACGTAATTACAACGCAATGAATGTTGTTGAACTAACAAAATGTAACCCATTGCTACTAACAGCGCGTTACGCAATCACTCCGCTCTCCAAATATGAATAATTCATACAAAAATTTCATTAAAAAAAGGAATCCCGAATTTGTAAATATTCCGGCAAACTTTTCCAATTTTTCTTTCTATATAAACGTAATTTGGACTCTTGCGAACATTTTAGAATAAAAAATAGCCAAATCAGCCGTTGTAAAGAGATGCGGTTTTATTATTTATATACATAATTGGTTAAATATAACATGATGTCAATACATTAAGCCTTGATTAATTTAAGCCAAGGATAAAACACAGATAGCACAATGTCAATAACAGGATATAGGCAGGATGTTGTGGGCTGTGCCTGTTTTACCATAGATATTATTAAATGTAGTTAAAATTTTGAATCTTTATTTGTAATTGTAACTGACTATTTACAACTAACTTACTATACAGATCAAAATTAAATTATAAAATTAATTATAATTATGTTATTTATTAATTATTTACATAGTTTAAAAAGCTAACAGTCTTAAAATAATAATATGTACAAGCATATAAAAAGGAGGGCAAATAATCAAGGGCTTCAAAAAATTCGTCCGCATCACTGTCAATAGGAAACGTGCCCAAAAGGCTGGCAGCATTGCCACGTTGTATGGCAATGCTGATTCTTTGGCCAAAAAATAGGCCAGCCCTCTGGTCACGTGAAGAGTCGACCATCCGCTTGGCGATGTCTCGAAATACTAGGTGGGCACTATTTTTTTTTTTTTTGTTGTAAATGGCATCTCGCAGTTCAACCTATGAGGTTGTCGACTGCTTAACCGGGCTTGCCTGTGGATGCCTCAATAAATTAAGGCCTCCAGCCAGGGCTTAAAAAACTTAAAAACTAACACTACACACTAAGGGCACCCCCTGTGGGGTACTCCGTACCCCACGGCTTAGGGCGTCGCTGGGAGAGGGCAGCAAGGGACAGGCTGGATCGGAATTAGGTGTGCACTAATGTAGTTGTGTTTTAAATGTATGTTTTAATAGGTGTTATGTAGAGAGCAGTGGTGGCCCAGGGAGAGCAGTGGTGGCTGAGTGATGACTTACAAATAGGTCGTGAGTTCGAACCCTGGCAGATGCTTTACTTTGTGTAAATTATTTCATCACCTCACCTCTCAAAACGGTGAAGAAAAACATCGTGAGGAAACCGGCTTGTCCTAGAACCAAACATTTAAAGATGTGATATTTATCAACCTGCACTGGGCCTGTGTGGTGGATTACGGCCCACTCCCTCTCACTGAGACGAGGCCTCTGTCTCAGCAGTGGGAACTTTATGGGCTGGTTTTGTATGTATGTGTTTTAAAGCGTATTTGTTTGTGTACATTTATCGTTCTTACTGTAGGCAAACCGCTGCGGGGTACAGGGGCGCGGGGGTAGGACGAGAACGGGGACCGGGAGAAATTCGGGCGGCGGGCGCTCGTAGCGTGACAATTTAATGCATTTTTTTAGGTGCATTTTAATGAAATCTCGATGTTATATCAAGTCATAAAAACCGTGCAAAGCAGGGACGGCTCGCTATTACCTTTATAAATGAACCCTTCTCCTGATCCATGATTTGCAAAATACATTAACTATAGCATCGTGTGTTCGTACACCGCGTTAGCCTTTTTTGTCATGTATATTAACCCGTGAGAAGGCGCGCTATGAGCAATTTGCTCACACAAAAATCTAATTCAAAAATTTTTTGTCTTTCCCATGCCACACCAATTCAAGCACTTAAGTACCTTCCTAAATATTCACCCCCTCTCCCCTGACGCAATTCTCGATCCGCTCAGTGGCGTTGCGACCGCGCAGCAAGGCGTTTGTGGAGGCCGTGTACCAACGTGCGGCAATTTGCTCATCACGCGCCCAGCAATTACTTTGCACCGAACATGTAAAATACATGTGTTCAGTGTGTTTCGAGAGGCACATTAGTGTAGATTTAATGGATGAATAACACTTTTTAGTTTTTGTTATGGAACAGTTTTTGTTTTGATTTTTATGAAACGTGCCAAAAAAATTAATTAATACTAGGTTGTTTTGTTATTTGCGTTAGAAGTTGCTATTATGTTCAATAGTTTTGATTAAAATACTTGTTTTCTTACTTACTAAACCTTGTGTTATTTATTTAAATACATTATAAGCCAATAAATATAGAAACACTAAAAATATAAACATTTTATGATAGTGTGAGCAATTTGCTCGCACGCGCCTACTCGTGTAAGAAAATTAGGCGCGCCTTCTCACGGGTTAATAAATCGATTAAACTGAGACCGTCTGCTGTCTGCATCGTTGCTAAATATAGTATTGGTGACAAATTAGGTACCTACTGTAATTGGCTGCCTCTGTCTGCAGTAATTTGGTAGTTAGGTACCTATAGCCTGTTATCAACCACAAAGCAAAACCAACTTCGCTGTCGTTGTCTTTTGGAACCCCTAAAAGCCCACGTTTGCACGAACGTAAAAATATTGCGGTGGGATTTCGTCACGCACTGGATTTTCAACTCCCGGTGTTGAGTATCATCACTACATAGTATAAAACAAAGTCGCTTCCCTGTCTGTCTGTCCCTATACAGCGTGTAACGGAAGGGGGGTATCAACCCTGAAGGAGGTGAATGTGCTCATGAAACTCAACAACTTTCCCCAAAGAACATAGGTCGAAATATGAAAAAAAAATTTGGCCCTCCCTTACAAAACTGACTACCAGCTGATTGATTTACTATGGGAGGGCCAAATTTTTTTTTTACACGCTGTATATGCTTAGATCTTTAAAACTCCGTAACGGATTTTGATGTGGTTTTTATAATAGATAGAGTGATTCAAGAGAAAGGTTTATATGTATAATACATGCATAATATAGTACAGAAACGCTGATAATTTTAGAGGTTTCTAATGCGATGTCGTAAATAAACACATTTTTTTGCGCTTACATTGTAAACGCTGGCTGAACCCGTCGAGATAGATCAAAATAATGTACTACAGTATTGTACACCTTAAAAAGGTCTACAAAAAAGTCCGCGATGGTATATGATATGTCTATATCTTAGGGATAACCCACAATAACCATTTTTTATCCTATACTTTTTACGAGAAATAATGGCTCTAAAATTATTATCAGTATTTCTCTATTGCACCCGTGCGAAACCGGGGCGGGTCGCTAGTTGAGAATAAAACAGAGCACTTCCTGGCCCGTCAAAAAAGCACACTGTTGGATTTTCAACTCTCAGTGCTAAGCTGTGCTATGAAAAAATTCGCCGAGCTTGGGATTGTGGCAACAGTGAAGAACTAAAAAAAACTGTTCTTGTAATCTAAGCTCTCCGTTTCTGGCAAGCAGTGAAAGGTTGTTTCCAATAACCTGACACATTTGATCAATCCTAAAGGCTTTTTAACACGACGATTTTGTATTGCAAACTGGATTTTCAACTCTTAGTGTTCAGCCGAGCATTGACCAACATATTGCATCTCAGCACGTCAAAAAAATACACTATGGGAATTTCAACTCTCTGCGTTAAGCAATGCGTCGAAAATCCAAGTACGTGATAAAAAATCTGCGTATAGGTACGAGGGCTAGGTTCTAGATTCGTGCTTGCATAAAAACTGTTCCTTTATACATTGCAAAACGTTACTAAAGCAATTATAGGAAGAAGGATGTTTCACGTCATGAGTTTGAACCAATTATGACGCTACTACAATGACTCAAGCTCAAGGCTAGTCCACTGTCTGGTACGTACGTCACAAATAAAAGAAGGTTGCATACCGACCATATTACCATTCAAGGTCAAAGGTGTCTGTCCTTAACGGTTCAATGTAGTTCATTGCTCTTTATCAAGTCAATCCTTCGTGTCATGTCAATGCAAAACAGGCAAGGGAATAGTATTTTGCGAAGTAATCCATGTATAATTTTGAGTGCGACTTCTTTGGTGAATGATTTTTTATTGTTGGTGGTTAATTTCTTAAGAGGAGTACGTTTACTTTATTTTCAACAGGTTTTTAAGTGTTTAAGCTCATTATAATATAGATTTGTGTTTATGCCATTCCATTTACGTTGACCCACTGTCATTTTTAAGGAGGTTGTTACCGCTTACTCGATGAGGAAGTTACATAACTATACTATAGGTACAAGGCCTCACTAGACCAATCCTAGTTCTATCGTACGATTCGTTTTACTATGTCGGAATGAAGATTTCTCATATTGCTATTTTGAGAATTGGACATTCTGCAATTTCAATCAGCACCCTAATTGCGAAACACACTATCAGTCAGAATTTGAATCATTTTGAAGTAAATCTAATCTATTAGAAATTTAGAAGCTAATCTATTGCTTCATATGTTAGATAAATTTGTCTGCACCATAACGTAAATAACCCAATGAATGTTGATGAACTGACAAAATGAAATCTATTCCTACGGTTAGTGTGTTAGGCAACTTCTCCGCAGTCTTTGGTTATTACCAGTGATCGGAGTAGGTAGATTGAAATGTGGTCATTGATCCGAAACGTATAGGTATATTAATATGGACTTTCCTCCGTAATTTCGGAATTGGTTGGTTATTAACAAAAAAAAACCGGAACTTAGGTAGGAATTGTGTTAAAATGAGCAATATTATTTTCTTTATATTTTTTTTTTAACGGCACAGTCACGATTTGACACAACCCAGCGACCAATCAGAACAAAGGATCATGGGTGGTGCACTAACCGCTTATCAAAACAATGCGTACGCCCACCGACGACATGCCAGGTAGCTCACTCATTTACTTCGGTTCGTAGAGTGCGCTTCTTTGTTTGTTACTGTGTTGTTAAAACATTACTTGACGCTCGCTTGTGTACATACTGACTTCTGGAATCTGCTCAAATTTTTTTTTTATTATTCAAATAAATAATAAATGAATTTAGTTTTGATACCTACCTTTAAATTTTGAATTGAGTAGTAATAATATCATTACCAACATTAACAATATTTAATCGGATCCGGAAATACCGGAATTGCTTTCCGGGAAAATAGCTTATCCATGTTATTCTTTCTGTGGGCATTTATGATACAAGTACCAAAAATCAATCTACCTACTCCGATCACTAGTTATTACTGTGTTATTCTAAAACACAACATCAAAAGCAACACAAAAGATTAACTATTATTTAAGCCTTTAGCGGTTTTAAAGGTAAAATATGTAAGTATTTGAGTAACTGTTAGAGTACTTGTCTGCTTTTAGCTTTGCCCATCGTGCTTTAAGAAATGATAGCAGTGGAAGCCCAGTGATATCGGCCCCGACTTACGAGCGAGGGTCGTGGGTTCGAACCTAGGCACGCTTTGTGTTGTGTAAAAAAATCCATCAGCGCTGCTCTCAAAGCGGTGAAGGAAACCTTCGTAAAGAAAACAGCCTGTCCTAGAACTAAAAATTCGAAGGCATGTGACATCTACCAAAACGCACTGGGCCCGCGTGGTGGATTACGGCCCACTCCCTCTTGAAGAGAAGAGACCTATGTCCTAGCAGTGGGGACATTATAGGCTGTTTATGCTAAGCAATGATACTAATCTAAATCGTTTTTCCATTTTTTTGCAAAAGACTATTATAACGGAGAACGTACGTCTGTCTCGTTATCATCAGCCATATTTTAACTGCTGTGGGCATACATACTACGGGTAGTGTTGGTTATAGCGCAATAGAAAAACCGTTTGCAGTTCAAATCAGATTATAATTTACGAACAAATTAATCACACTAGCCAATCACACACTGTGGGTACAAGACACAACCATACGGAATGCGTGACAGTTTCTGAGCACATGTGTGTGCTCCCCTGATCATCGGACACCAAACGGACACGTTTGGTATCCGATGATCTTCGACCCCACGAACTCAGGCTAGACTCTATAGAACGCCAGCAGATAGCGCTGGCGTCCCGAACAGTCAAACAAACGTCTGACGTATATCCGCCAATTATATGTAAGTAATATCATTTTCTCTAAAAACTTCTAAAACTGTTACCGTTGATTCCGAAAAACAACCGATTCTATCTGTTTTATGAAAGAAAGAAAATACATATAATTAGCACAGACTAAAATACACACAGTACACCTGAGACATACATCAGATAAAAATAAATAAAAACACAAGTACATAAACTCAACTAACTTAACTTTATGTCTTTGGCAGTCATAACTAGTTATCATAAAAATATCTACTGTGACAGAATAAGTATTTTTCAGTTTATTTATTTACGAGTATTTTGTAACACGTGAGTTGGGTAGTTGGGTGCGTAAGACCTTTGATTTTATTTATGTGGCTCCATTATAATATTTATACCTACTATTAAAAAAATGTTATATTATGTCGGTGGCCGGACATTAAGATGAAGTGAGAAAATATAATTATTATTATTTACAATCTCTTTGTAATTAAATACATCCTAATTGCGTAACACACTAATAGTCTCAATCCGAATTGACGGATATTGCTAATCCATTGCTTCATTATGTTCGAAGAATGTGTCTGCTCAGCAACGTAAATAATGCAATGAATGTTGTTGAACTGTCAAAATGAAAGTCATTGCCACTGATAGTGTGTTACGCGGTTCAAAAATAACTAACTTATTTTTAATTAGGACATCTGAGAAAATAACGTTGACTTTTCCACTTGAGCTAGTTCTCTGTATTCATTAACTATCTGAAGTACTATAAAACATTTACTGCTTTTTTATTACAATTTAATTAATTTTGTTTTAGCTGGTTATTTTCCATTGGCATAAAGTTTTTTCGAGCTCATGTTGGGTTACATTGCGTAAATCTATTTAAACTAGCCTGCTCACTAGTTGTCCACATGATATTTCTTGTTCCCCAACCCACCCTGTCGCATCGCAACACCTGCCCGCGCTATTAACTAAAATAATAGCGTTGAAATTATATAAAATTATCAATAGAATTAGCATAAAATTTTTATAAAATCTCGATTATGTTTGTAAATATATGCTTGGGCAATCCCTAGTATCAGGTGGGATGACACTGACAGCTCACTCCACTCTCACTTCACCTAAGTTTTCACGGTAAGATAGTTACAGAATCGTACTGCAGCTTTAGAATTACACATCGTAACAACAAAAGTACGTGTATTGATTGAAACAGAACGACACGTCATTGCTATAAGACCCTTAAAAGATATATTTTCCCAGAATTCCGCGGCTTATTCTGAAACTCACGAAATCATGAGATTGCAGATTTAGAGAATAAACTCCAGGCGCGGTAAAAAACAACAACAATTTAATAAAAAGCAACCCATGTGCCTTACAAAACCGAGATACGATACGTTCGTTTCGTTCGTTCGTTTCATTCGTCCGTTCGTTCATTCGTTCGTCGTTCATTAGAAACGTGTTTGTGAATACACATCAATGGAATACACACAAACTTCTGTTGAACTTCCATACAATCTTTCAACCCAAATTCAACCTTTAGGAGATGAATTTTCAAAAATCCTTCTTTAGTGCTTACCATCGTTATACAATAAATACATCAACGCGCAAACTGTAACCGAAGCGAATCTGCAGTTTCATAGAAAAGTACAATACCTACACGGTCAAAATGTATGGAACAGCCAACTTTTTTTTAAATAACCGATAAAAATTTTTATCGCAGGGGGCGTTGAAATTTTTGGATGGATGGATTCCATGGATTCAGTATATTATACTGAATCCATGGTAGCAGGTTGCCCGTCGAAGTCCCTACCACCCCGTATAAGGAACTCTTGATAAAAGTTTCATAATGTACTGCTGGACGCAGCGGTTTTTTAGCCCGTGCGTTGTCTGTCAGTAAATCCTACTATCACATTAATTTATAAAGGCGAAAGTTTGTGAGTGTGTGTTTGTATGTTTGTTACTTTTTCACGCTCAAAGAGCTGGACCAATTTTGATGAAATTTGGCACACAGATAGTTTATAACCAGGATTAACACACAGAACTTTTTATCCCGATATTCCTACGGGATCGAGACTTATGCGGGTGAAACCACGGGACGCAGCTAGTAATTATAAATGTGAAAGTTTGTGAAGATGTTTGGATTTTTGTTACTCAATCACGCAAAAATTACAGAACCGATTTGGTTAAAATTTGGTATACAGATAGTTTATAACCAGAATTAATACATAGGATACTTTTTATCCCAATATTCCTAAGGGATCGAAACTTATGGGGGTGAAACCGCGGGGCACTGCTAGTGAAAGAATAAATTTGAATTTATCATTAACACTTTGCGCCCCTCGACGTAATAACAATAAAACTTCTATTATGTCTCGTTCAGTGTCCTTACATTAAAATTCCAATTTGTTTTTTCATACAAACGCGACAGCTGATAATTCCGAAGAGCTAAAAATAACTTATAAATAACGGAATGCCGCCATGCTCGCTCTAAAATAACACGTGCCTTGCTTCCTAGTTGTAATGCAGAACGTTGAGGTCATAGTAATTTATAATAGTAGATATTCATGCTTATTCATTATCGTGAATGCATACAATTATACTTAATTATTCTTACCTACACCAGCCCCGCAGGTTCTTAATTATTATAATACCTTAATTTAATTACAAAAGTACGACAAACCCACCCTTGGTTGACTGGTAGAGAATGCCTAAGGCATTAAGTCCGCCTTTGTACCTTTTTGTGTGCGAAAAGTTTAAATAAATAAATAAACTATTGTTTGTTTCTTCCCTGTAATCGGAATTGCCCTTTGGGTGACTTTTAGCCTTCTAATAAGACCCATTATGAGCGACCACCCGCGAAACAAGGTGACTGACATAGCCCGAACAATTGCCAAACTTAAGTGGCAGTTTGCAGGGTACATTGCTCGCAGAACCGATGGCGAATGGGGCGTAAAGGTTCTGGAGTGGCGACCGCTTACCGGAAGGCCACGTTCACACGGCGTCATTCAGTACGATATTTTGCTGTACAATTTTGGGATCACGTGGTAGTTTCAAACTGCATTTGTTTTTGACTGTGTGAACAGTAGGATATTGACGTGTGATCTCAACTTTTTATCGTAAAATATCGTACAGGACAGCACTGTGTGAACGACCACGAAGACGTAGCGTTGGAAGGCCTCCCTCAAGTTGGACCGATGGACCTTGTGAAGGCCGCAGGAATCCACTGGACGCGGGAAGCGCATAACCATAGTATAAAGAGGGGAAGTAGGCTATCTCCGGCCCAATCCGCGATATAATTGCCTACTGTCTTAGGGTTGTCCCTTTTAGGAAAGTTTTAATTCAGTGCAAACCAAAACAGAAATGTAAAACAGATACAGAAATGTATTCAAGATTCAGAGCAGTATTATTTATAAAAAAAAGGGATAAAATAAACCGGCGCACGGCGGGGCGGTGGGGGCGCGACTGTCCGCTCTTCGTCAGATTCGGTTGTCGCCCAAACCGCTAACAAATATTTATAGACTAAGAGCTCGTATGTCATATATATCATCGTAAAAAAAAAAAAAAAAAACTGACTATTATAATTATATACTAGTCAGTTTTTTTTTATTGTTTTTGATAGGCACAATGTAGTATTTGTACACATAAAGGACCATATATATTTTTATTTTTAATTAATACAAACATATCTATTGAATCACACATTTATTACAAAATTACAAATTAGCTACAGAAAAATACTTCCTTCGGTTTCGACTATTACGAAACGCCTTGTTATTAAACTTTAATGTGTAATATATCCGTATCCTTATAAATAACTTTTGCAAATATATAATTTCTTAAAGCATGGGCAGGGCGGTGAAAAATGTAAATCTTTTATTTGTTCATAAACAAAAGCCGCGACGCGCGAACCTCGTGCGGTGTTAGCCCCGGCTGGCGCTGTGAGAAACGGGTCGAGATTTTGTTTAAGTGTGCGTGCGGCGACTCATAGATACTTTGGCGCACACATACAAGCCGCGCGCGGTGCGTTTGTATGAAGATAACTTACTTCCCCTCTTTATACTTTGGCATAACCGTTCGAAGTGGAGGTGCTTGGGTGAGGCCTATGTCGTCTTATAGTGGGCGTCTTTCGGCTGAAATGATGGTTATGAATCGGAATTGTGAACTGGTTTTTAATTCATTAAAACTAATTCAATAATGAATTTAAAAGTAAACAAAATATTTCGCCTTCCAATTGCGTGCGGTCACTTGAGTGGGAATCGAATTTATAGATTGTATATTTAGTACAGAATAGAGCTATTGGGCGTTTTTATAATTTCGGACCTGAATATATTATCGTGAAGGTCCACGGCATCACGATAACACATGAAGTAAAATGTGTGGAAATATACAACGTTAAATGCGCAAAACCTGAAAATGGTTTGATCAGAATAACGAGCAGAATTAATTGAACCACTTTTTAATATTAGGTCATATCTTTCAAAAAATCTTTTTTAAAAACGTTGCCGTATCTATTCATTAATAGGTCAAGCAAGTCAATGTCAGCGCGGCGCAGCGGCCTGGTGACGACTCCTCCTTCGATAAAGCGTCGTCGCAGACGCAAGAAACGATCAGAATGGCCAGTAAAACTAAAACAGCGCATGAAACCATTACAATTTTTTTAATGACTTATTTTTCTCTGAAATAGGTCAATTGAATTAAAAATCACTTGATGTGTCTGAGGTTTTGCGTATTTAACGTTAAACGTTGTATAAAGACGCTTTTCCATCCGCGGAAACGTTATAACGTGCACGTATTTCTATTCACTTTATGGACGTGGATGTCCACGATGATATCGTCCCCTTGTAAGTGCACAGTGGGTACTTATAAGTAAGCAATATGGTGAAACGGTACCTTTGGCCTTGGATAGTATTAGTAGTAGTTATTATGACTTAGCTTCCCTAAGTAAGGTAGGTGAGGTTCAGACATAGGAGTTAAAAATAGATCCAGAAGAAATGCACTCTGCTTTATTAAATGGAAGTGCAATCGCACCGAATCTTCTGCCATGGGTAGGCCACCCCCTGTTATCCAGTGGGTGTCGTAGTGATGTATTATTTTAGCTTGAGCAGCTAGTGACCGCATTTTCTTTCTTTCTTTCTCTCTCCACAATCATCAGCGTCACGCAGTTTGACTTTCTGAGATCACTGATGCATTTACTAGCCATTGTAATATGTCACATTATAATATGCATTCTGGATCATTGAATTATTACCAATTTTTAGAGTTATGCCCGTGTAAGCACAGTTATTCTTCATCTGTCTAGTTTTTTTCTAACTATTTTGAGGTCGGTTTCCACTCTAATCGGTTGCAGCTGAATACCAGTATTTTATAATACATAGAACGACTGCCTGTCTGATCTCTACAACCCAGTTACTGGTTAACACGATACCCCTTTGTAAGACTGGTTTAATAACCACAGACCAATGTGACTTTAAACCACACATCATCACTAGTGCTTAGCTCCCCCACAACGATAGCAAGCGTGACGGTTTTATGTACAGACGCCAGCACTTCAAGCTACTACAATCTGTCAAATTTCTTTAATCGATTTTCAACTTTATCGCCAAAGCCTTAGGTTCAAAGTTGATTGGGAAAATTTGACAGTTTCTAGTAGCTTGATGTGCTGGCGTCTGTACAAATCTATTTATCATCAGTATCACGCTCAGCACAGCGTTTCTAACCGCCTGTGGCCCAGTAACGTACGACACCACGATATCTCTTGGTTGGACTGGTTATCAGACTTTCGGGCTTCTAAAAACCCGTAAACATAGCTATTATTGAGTTAAATTCTGAGCAAATCTGGTTAATCTAGTGGCGGTTAAAGTCGTGCAGACAATGAGTTATTTTCTCAGAATAGCACCTACGTGTCCGAGTTTTAACATGAATCAGAATAAATTTTATTAATAACCGGTGCCAAGGATTTTCTAGAAGTCAAGAAAATTGTCTTAAGTGCATGGATTTAGTGGAATAGCTAAAAACTTTCATCATTTAATTTTATTTTCAAAGCTTTCTGAAAGTTAGAAGCTGTAATGGCCAAAACAAAAGTTCCATGCTAAATAAATTTTAATGATTGAATGACTCCATGAAAATAAGATTTCCAGATCAAAGCCACAAGATTTCATTGAAAATAATTCTAAAATAAATCTTAACAATACTTCTCAATATTGGAGTCAAGTATATGAAATGTTTATTTACAGAAAAATAAACAAAATCTCATCATCGTTGTCAGCAGTCTATCACAATCCGCGAGTTGCCAATTTTTTTTTTTATTATTTAAATTGAAGCTTTTTTACCTCACTAATAGCTTGGTATAAACAGTTTTTTAATATTTTTAAAAATTGAAAATATATGAGCGTTCAAAACTCTCAATTAGACAGAGAGGGAAATACTGAATTGTGACGTCATAGTTCAGTATCGCCATATAAATTACATGCAAAACTTCGTTTTGCGAGAAAGAGATAGACAAAAAGTTTCTATAACTTATAAGTTTTTTATTTTTCGACCGATTTCAAATTTGATTTCGAATTCTATTATTGTAGGTATTACATGTGTGGATATATTATCTACTAGAATATATAGTATTCAATATCATGCAACTACCCAATCCATACATACAAAAGTCTCTTAAAAGCATCCACGCAGACGAAATCCCAGGCAGACTAGTGTCAAATACTGGTGTAAATTAGGTACAGATTTTCATGACGGCCGTTATAATATGATGGAACCGCTCTTCTTAATTTTGCTTGTCACATTAAATCAAACTGCTTTATGATAGTTGTATTTATTATTCAAAAATGATCGAAAAATACGTTACGCTTACTTGGCGCGTTCGTGTTGGGCCCCTTGTTCAGATGTTAGTATCGCGTCATCAATTCAATTAAAAAAAGGAAAAAAAAAAGCAAAAGCAAATTTGAAAATAGAGTGGCTATTAATCTTGTCAAATTCAGCTGTCAGTTGATAATCTGTAGTCATGTTTGTCATAAAACTACGAGAGACATGAGATTAATTAAGCTGAAACTAGGATTATAGATCAAACGACTTTTAAAGTTTAATACTCCGCAGCTGTGCAGGAGTGTTAAAAAAATATGTGAGGTATTACCACGCTCTTGATTAAACAGAATGATGTTAGTACATTAGGCCGCAAGTCAGTGGAAAAAACGAGTATATTAGACTAACAGTAGGAATGACTTTTATAGACAGTTCAACAACATCAATTGCGTTATTTACGTTGCTGAAAACACAATTTTTTCGAACATACAAAGCAATGGATTAGCAATATTCTTCAAAATAATTCTGATTGCGACTGATAGTGTGTCACGCAATTCGGGTGCTGGCCTCGTATTCCCTTGAAACTCGGTACTACGCTAGACTATCTCAATTTTTTTTTGTTTATTTTATTTTATTGATTTATTTATTTTATTTATTTATATCGGGCGCGCACCGGTCTCGATGACATACCAATATTTTTTTTTTTCACCAGGGCCGATCAAAAATAAGGTACCTACATTTACCTACATTTTAGGTAAGGTACTGGCGGTAAATAAGAGCCACCATAATTAAAAATAGAATATTGAGAAAAATAGGTGACTTTGAAATAAAAATCAGGAATATTATTGAACATTATTTATTTGAGATCTAAAAAATATACCTATATGGCTAGGTTTTAATCATTTTGTGAACAAAAATGAACTTTAAAAAATCCTTTACTATGGACCTTAATAAACTCAGGTAGTCTATTAAGGTCCGAGACAAAATTAAAAGAAACTAAGCTTATAAAACATAAAATAAATGGTTTTCCTCTATAACTCAACATAATTAATATTTTCAGACAAAATATTTAACAGTTTACCATTAATCATATAAAAAAAACATAAATCGGTCCTTATAAAACTTAAGGAATAATTATTTTGTAAAAAAAGATGTTATTTAAGTAAAATAAACAAATTTATACTATTTTTAGATAAAAACCTCTTAACCGAAAATATAGCTTTATCAAAAATTTAAAAATTAATGCTATTTTTTGCCCGGAAAATTCCCTGGCCTTTATTAAAATAATGAAATAGTAACAAGCACGAAAAATCTAAATAGATTTATGAGATCAACAATATCAATGGTCATTGGATCCGCAGTATTATTATTATTAATTGTTAACATAGGTAATCAACTATTATGAAATGAGATCCTTAATTTTAACCTCGGTTTTGGCCTGCAAACTAAAGCTACTTATCATTTAATTGCATTCGAGGCAAACAAAATTGATATCATCTTTCGTTAGGCCAACACATTGGTCGTGGTACCATTTCTGATACACTTGACACTGTCGCATATCTTGGATCCTTTCCGTCGTATGACATGCGTAGCAGTACCACGTATCATCAGGGTTCCCCTTGTTTTTTTTTATTTTCTCTGTTCTGTTTGCCCCCTTTAGGAATTTGGTGTCTCTTTTGTCTTTTCTTTTTGTTCTCTCTTTCCATAAATAAGTCTCTAGTAACCCGCTGGCCTTAGTAGTTAATAGCTTTCCGTCTTGGTTTATTTTGCTTAACCACTGCATAATTTGGAGTTAGTATTAGCTGTTATCTGGATGCCTTTTCAAAAATAATGTCAACCAATCTTTTCCGGCTTCATGTGTTCTTCTAATATTATTATTTTCACAAAAAACATACGCTTGCAAACGTATGGCTTTTGGATTCCATGGAACGCCTACCGAGGCAAGCCTTTTAATTCTGGACGCCAAATCATTTTCTTGCTCCTCTGTTAAAATTGTGTTTCTACCTGAATTTAAATGGTTTTTCAGGGTTCTTCTCGGTATCCCGTGCTGAATAGCTGTTGCAGGCTCTGATAGTAGTCCATATTGCACGGCTGACATTGCAGCTGCCAATTGGTTGACTGACCAAAGTGCACGACGTTTCTTAACAGGAGGTTCCATTATTCCAGTCTGTGATAAATTTTATAAAACTCGTACTGTGTACTGTACGCTGACCAAAATTTTCCAAAAACCATAAATCTATTGTTATTCGCTAAGGATTCCCGTTGACTACCTTCTGCCTCCATTATAAGATCAGCTCGTTCTTACTATAATATTATATTTTCGTCGAAAGCATGCAAAGTTTTAAATCGGGAGCACATACAAACCCACACACATAGCATGTTAAAAAGCTTGTAAAAATGTTTCAAATAGATATAACTCACAATAACATCAATGTTAGTAAAAAGATAAAGCTATTTATCTACATAAAAAGAAACCCAAACAAAAAAAAATATATTTAGACAGGCCAATAAGGGCCGGCCCTTATTCACTTCCTTCTAGGTGGCCCTTAATAGCAATGGTGTTACTTTTTACAAAACTTGATTTGATAGTTGGCAAATATCAGCAAAATGAACGAACTTACCTTGATTCGATAGCTCTAATGTCCACTTTACAGTAATTCGCTGTTCCCTTGTTTAAAAACACACTATTTTCTTTTTAATGAAAGTTCTTGCATCGTTATATTTTTTTAAAACTGTGACGACGACCATCCCCCGTGAGTTACTCGGGGCTATTGACGAAATGGCGGCGGGCACGGCAATGCGCGCGCGTGACATAGCAATACTATTGGTCCTTTTTATGTATGCGAGAGATCCATCCTATAAAACTATTGAATGTGTGTTGTTTCTCTGATGGTCCTTGATAGCCGCTGGCCCTTATTTACCGCAGGTACCTTATTTATAAAAGATGAAATCTGTAACTTTCTTGTATTCAATCGATAGTAGGATGATTCGAGATGAAAATAAAAAAAAATCTGCCGTGCAATTCTGTAACCATCTCACCGTGAAAACTTGGGTGAAGTGAGCGTGGAGTGAGCTGTCATTCGCTAGGGATTAACACTATTAAGTGCTCACTTCACTTATGATTTCACGGTGAGATTTTTACAGAATCGACCGGCTGTACTCGAAAAAGTTTTCATTCGTAGAAATGGCATGGAAAAAACTGGTCAAAGGTAGAGATTTTCCAAAATTTCATTAAACATCAAAAAACTCGGAAACCATAAGACTTTTAGTATAGTCATTTTTTTTTTATTGGTAGATCCCAACGTGGCCCATCAGCAGGTAAAAGGTAATCCATGACTTTCCGGACACCCAGTATACACATAACCTAAAAGGCAAGGCAGGCAAACCTGATCCGGACTATTACGAACATTTTAAAACAAAAATATCCAAATCGGTCCAGCCATTCTCAAGTGATGCGATATGGATGGATAATATCACTTAATAAAACCCGTGGCAAGGCAACCGCTCTTGCAATTAAAAAATTGTATATTCTTTATTACCCTAGAACGCGAAATTAATTACATTGATTGCGAGAGAACTCCTAGTTTTCTTTAATTTCTTGTTTGACATTAAAAAAAGTATAGCAAGGCGTCATCTAATTTCAGTGAAATAACTGAGTCATTCAGCAATTTTCTAGTTAACACCACATTTCATGGAATTATAATTAGCTCATTAATAAGAGTTAATAGATCCTGGGGAGTACATTTACGAGTATAACTATGGCGAGTTGGTACAAAAAATACAACGAATCACGCATGTATTCCCCGATGGGGTAGACACAGACAGTTACACCTACTCTCGCAATACGCCATTTATGTTCAAACTAGCTGTTGCCCGCAACTTCATCTGCGATCCAGGATGAAAAGTAGCCTATTTCCTTCTCCAGCTCACGGTCTACCCATGTGCCGAATTTAATTCAAATCCGTTAAGCCGTTTTAGCGTTAAAGCGTAACAAACAAACAATCAAATCTTTTCTCTTTATAAATTAGAAGAAGATTGCATGAAAAAGGCGGTTGAGCCTTCCTACATAAATTGCCATAAACGATGCACCACTAACCTACAGACCTGGGTTTTGTTTTACTAATAATTCCTAGACGGTTGATAGATTTCTGCGATTTAAAATACAAGTATCGTGGTTGACGATACATTATGTGGAAAAATGGTAATAAACTCCACCCGTACTACAATTTTTTTTTTTAATAAATAGGTACGTTTATTTGCGGTAAACATGACACAGAGAAAGAACACAAACACAAAAAAAAATAACAAGTTGGGGGGAAAATATGTGTCACATCCACGCAAAACGGTCGTCGCTCAGCATAATGCTAAGACCCTATGCGAGACAGAGCCCCAGAGCTAAGAAGATAGAATCACCAATCCAATTCCTAAGCAAGACTGTTGAGAAGATTTCATTCACTAGTTGAGGAGACATTTCATTCACTACTAGTCTAATTAGGCAGGCCTGTTGGTCTAGTGGTCAGTGGCCCTGACTACTATACGCAAGGTCGTGGGTTCGATTCCCACCCAAGACAAATGTTTGTGTGATGAACACGATCATTTTTGTTCTTTGTCTGGGTGTAATTAATCTATAATACGTATGTATTTAGAAATATATATGTATGTTTATCAGTTGTCTAGTACTCATAGCACAAGCTCTGCTTAGTTTGAGACTAGATGGCGTTGTGTGAAAGTTGTGGAATATTATTATTATTATATTAATTACTGCAATCTATTGCGGCATATTCTTAGCAGAGGATATCTACTTCCTTACAACTAGCATGTATCTAATGTACTCGTAAAACAGCGAATCTCCACAAAAATGTCAGATAGTTCAAGTATTTAATAAATGTAGTTTATCGTCTTGGCAAGAATGAAAAACCGTGGTGGTCTCTTCCTACGATTAAATCTAAAAATAAACTGATTCGTCTGCGGATTCTTTGAGAGCAGTCGTCCTTAACCTAAATAACACGATGATGTGTAAAATCGTGTGTAATATGGCAAACAGGTCGTTTTCCTTAATGTTTCAATGTCTGGGTCATTTCTTATACATAAATATATTGCCTGTGACCCGCCACGTTTTGTTTACGAGCAGTTCAGAAGCAATCACTTTTGAAACTATCGAGCTCTAAAATACAGCCGTGCGATTCTGTAACCATCGAGCTGTCATTAGGGATTAACACTATTGACACTGCTCACTTCAAGCTCACTTCACTTATGATTTCACGGTGAGATTTTTACAGAATCGACCGGCTAAACTGTCTAGTTTGGGTCTCACTGACAAATAACATACTGGCGCCGATTCCCTTTTCTTTCCGTTTACAAACTAAACAAAATTTAAATTCAGTGCATTTTTTTCTTTTTTTTCCATTAACATAAGGACAGAAGATAAGTTAAGTCCTGTCAAATTTATCAGCACCTGACGTAAATTGACGTATTTTTAGTAGCCAATTTTTTAATCAAGTCTAAACTTTTCTATGAAGTATCTTAATTTGACAGGACTAAACTAATATTTATCTTCTGTCCTTTTTTTAATGAAATAGAAAGAAAAAGATGCACTGAACTAAACTACGCCAATGAAACGTTGTGAAAGTTTAATTGGCGTAGTTATTATTATTTTATTTCTTTCATAAAGAAGTCTTATCTATGGATTAATCCATAGATAAGACTTCTTTAGTTAACTTTGCATTGCATATCGCATTGTTTTCTAACAAGAACCTGAGTTTGCAAATCCATCTACCACCTTCATCCTCCTACTTCTATTCCAATTTAACCAGGTCGTCATTTACACAATCCATTCATCTTTTCTTTGTTCTGCCTCTAACTTCATGGGGCATTCCTCACGGATACACTAGGTCCGGCTTTAACGGAGACAGCTAAGGTCTTAGGTACGTAGCTCTCTGTTAAAGCCAAACCAGGCAGGCACACCGTATTTTTTTAGTCGGTAGGCTCCTGTCAAAAATACGGTGTTCCCGCTAAAAACCTTATCTTTGTCGGGAGCCCCTGCCCCGAAACTAAATCGGGGCATTCAGTCGCACATACTCCTTGCCCCCGAAAGCTAGACTTTTTAATAGGGTATGGATATTTATTTATTTATTTATTTAATTAAGCTTTAAGCACACAAAAAGGTTTCTGTGGAAAACTCACTTCAATTCCATCAATTCCAGGTTGAGGGTCCTAAATAGAATCAAATGTCTTGCTTCAAACTATAAGTAGGTACACATTAGTATTTTTGAACTCCTACTATTTTTTACTTTTCTGAAAACTATTCTTTGCTCGGAAGGAAAGAGCTATAAGACAGTTATTGTGGTAGGTAAGGTACTTACAACACGTCATCTGCATCCTACGTTTATGAATTTACTAACAATGTGTTCGGCACAACGACGCTCACTGTTCAGCAGTTAAAACTAACTTAGTAGATAGGTAGGTAGGTACTTGTTCCTCGTGTAGCAGTGGCGGACTAAGCCCGTCAGAGGTCCGGGGCGGCAAAGCTGAATGAGGCCCCCCAGCTTTAAAAAAATGTAGTTTTAAAAGCTTTTTATTCAGTTCACATTTGTATGTATAAATACGTGTTTATGTTTATTTCGTTAAAATCTGGCAAGTGAAATTTAAATTCGAATTAAATTATTTAAGCTAAATAGATACATACCTACAATATGGAATGGATATGGGTGAAGAAAATAAAATACGAATCGATCGACAAAAAAAATAATTAGATAAAATAAATCAAAGATAGTTTTTTTTATTTTTTGTAGCGTCTTATGTGTTTTCGTGCCTTCAATTTACTAAACTCCTAAATTACTTCTGTGAAATCGATTTCTTTGGAAATTTTTCTAACCTATTGAAAGCACGGCTAGGTTAACAAGTCGCTCTTGACCCATTGTACATCTAGTTTAAGTTTCCATAAACTCCTCTCGCATGATGCAAACGAGATGCAAATGGTCAAGAAGTATATCTTGATGAAATTATGTAGCTACTAAGCACATTTTTAAAGTCTTGTTTAGGATTTGATCAGGGGAACGCGGAGGCATTTGGGGGCCCCCCAAGACCGGAGGCCCGGGGCGGGCCGCCCCTTCCGCCCCCCGGTTAGTTCGCCACTGTCGTGTAGTTTTACGAATTTTAAGTAATTACTTAATTTCATTAAATGTAATCCAAAGTAGGGTAGCATTAGTTTGGAAGTCTTATTTGAGAACATTATGTTTGCTTATTTTTTTCTTCAAAGATCCCATTACGTACCCACTTTTAGTTACCTACTAGCCCCACGGTAGACACAGTGACACAGCTGTTTCCCTTGGACTTACTCACTTTAATTCCACTTAAATCGAAGTTTGTATTCATAGGAATGGAAACAACTATGAAATAAGAGGTCATCGCCATTGTTCGGCTCAGCTCACGCGAAACGTAATTTGCGCCTTCAAATTAATGTTACAGCAATAAATCACGTATACGTGAGTTATTGCAGACGTTAACCTGCAGGCGTTTATTTTTGCACCCAATTAAAAATAAATTTTGAGGAAGTATCAAATTTGCAGTAGCGTTCACAATGACTATGATTATCTCAAATAAAATATGGTTCATAATCAGTAATTTGTCTGATGCGGTTAAAAACAATTTTTTTACATGCTATTTTGACCTTGTACGCCTAATGTTTGTGAGATCGCCCAATCATAAAATGTGCTACAAAAAAGAGTAATTCTTTTCAACCACATATAGCTTTAATGATGTGCTCATTTTTTGCACCGCATCATACAATGCCGAGAATAAACAAATAAGTAAATAGGTGTTTTATGCGCAGGCGCCGCAGCCGCCGCCGCGCGCCGGCCAGAGCGATTATTATTTTAAATAACTATTATTATTAGAACTACCTATATACTTAGAGGTCTGTGGAATAGTTTCTTATTATTTTTATACGGTTCTAAGTCAACAGTTATGTAGGATGCCATCTCAATGGTACACACCACTCAAAAACTACTAAAGCTAACTTAATCCATATTATGTTCACACGTTTCCTCTCTCACTAGAAAAAATACAGACGCCAGCACATCAAGCTACCCGAACCTGTCAAATTTTCCCAATCAACTTTAACCTTATCTATTATAGAAATTTGACATATTGTAGTAGCTTTATGTGCTGACGTCTGTACTCCAACTAAAAGGTCATCAATTGTCAGAGATTCGGGCTTCTGATGTTCCGTAACGACTGTCAAAGATCCACGAATGACAGCCGAGACCAACGGCTTAACGCGCTTTCCGAGGCACGGAGTGGTCTTGGTATGTAAAGACGGTACTCCATCCACGGACCAACCGCGGCAATCTTAGCTTAACCTGACCGGTCGATCCGTACGGCTGTGGCTAAGTATTTAGAATATCGCTTGTCGATGTCCGGACACACTGTATTTTGAGTTGAGTATTTTGCTGTGCAATCACTAATTTTGATTGGAATTTCGATTATTTTTGGATACAAAAAGTTTTATTTTTTATTTGCGTTTAAATACTACCTATTGAAGTTTCAGCAGTCAGTAGCCGGCCCAAAAATAAACATGTACAGACGTCAGCACATCAAGCTACCCGAAACTGTAAAATTTTCTCAATCAACTTTGAACCTAATGCTGTAGCGATAAAGTTGAAAATCTATTTAAAAATATTGACAGATTTTAGTAGCTTGATGTGCTGGCGTCTGTACAGTGTATATGCATTTGTTGGGTAAATACTGTGGAAAATCAACATAGAGTAGTTAATACTTGATGATCTGTTGAGGTAGGTATATAACTGACCTAACGTACTCATGGGAAAAATCACTAGAAACTTAACTACAATTATGTGTATAAAGTTTAAATCAAGTTATCTAGGTACAATAACAGTGACGTTACTTGTAACTACTGTTAGAATGCATCGCAGTGTGTGTGCAGCAAAGGCAATTAAAAATTATAATTGTCGGAATTAATTTGTTTAGTCATATTATTTACTGTATCCAATTAATTAAGTACAAATATGACGCTTAAAACCCGGATACAGTAGTACTGGGCAAGTAAAAAACAATAAAAGGAAAAATAACGTTTTAATTGGGCACATTTTGCTACAGGGACTACATAATTTGGTTTATAGATACCCAAAATCGTTAGTTTTAAAAGTAGGTAAATAAACTATTTGACCCCCCCCCCCCCCCCGTTTTATGATTATATCATTTTTAAATTATTATAAGTTTTTGATTATCCATTACTTTAATTATTATAATTATTATTTATAGCTTAAATGTTCATGTTATTTGGGAGCAAGGACCATATTTTTCATACTTACTTAAACATGGAATCTAGAATACACAGATATTTATATTGGCTATAAATTGTTATATATACAGCGTGTAACGGAAGGGGGGTATCAACCCTGAAGGAGGTGAATGTGCTCATGAAACTCAACAACTTTCCCCAAAGAACATAGGTCGAAATACGAAAAAAAAAATTTGGCCCTCCCATAGTAAATCAATCAGCTGGTAGTCAGTTTTGTAAGGGAGGGACAATTTTTTTTTTCATATTTCGACCTATGTTCTTTGGGGAAAGTTGTTGAGTTTCATGAGCACATTCACCTCCTTCAGGGTTGATACCCCCCTTCCGTTACACGTTGTATAACCATAATATTATCATCTTACCTATTATTTTTCAATGTTATTATAACTACCTGTTTCGTCAAGTCCAGAGGGGGTTGTAGCAGCACGGATCGATCTATCAGGTTAAGCTACGCTTGCCGCGGTTGGTAGGTACGTGGGTGAACATCTTCACATACCAAAACTCCTCCATGACTCGGAAAGCACGTTAAGCCTTTGGTACTCGTCATTCGTGGATCTTTGGCAGTCGTTACGGATCGTCAGAAGCCCAAAAGTCTGACAACCAGTCCTATACGGGGGTATCGTATTGGAGGTCAGATAGGCAGTCACTCCATGTAAAATACTGATATTCAGCTGCATCCGGTTACACTGGAAGCCGACCTCAACATAGTTAGGAAAAGGCTAGGCAGATGATGACCTGCTTCGTTAATAATTATTTGAATGACATTATTATTATGCAAAAAAAACATGAAATAAGAAATTCTGAGTGAGGACATAGCGGGCTGGCAGCATTCGGGGGTCTTCCGGGCACCCGGCTCATGGTAGTGATAGGAATCGAGGGGACTTAGTGGGTAGGGGACCGACATAATCCTACGTTTTTCCCAGACGAAATAATTTGGAGGAAGGTGAAGGTGGAAATAATGTACCCATGTAGTTTACCAAAGCAAAAAAAAAGGTACAATGATGACCTTCAGACAAAACAGACAATTTAATAACCCGTAGATGAGTTTCTTATAACCTTGACTATATTATTAAAATGCATAAGTCTATATTGAATCACACCTAAACAGTTAGCTGCACAAGTTGCGTTTGCGCAGCCAACGTGGAGTACCTACTGCGAAGTAATTATGGTTGCAATCATGAATATAAACATTTCTATACTTATTGTTATAGAACAAGATAGTTCTAGATTGCAATCTGTCAAGTTTAAACATCATCACCTGCATAGCCTGCACGGTAATTGCGTAACATAGGTACTTGAAGGATATTGCTAATCCATTGCTACATATGTTCGAAAAATATGTCTGCTCAGCAATATAAACAACGTAATGAATGTTGTTGAGCTGTCAAAACGAAATCCATTGCTACATATACAGCGTGTATAAGAAATGTAGTCTTATATTTAAGGGTATGGTACTGAACAACTTTCTCCATGATACCAACATCGTAATCGCGAGAAAATTTTACAGTGATATTACGAGTAATTTTCTTTTCATACCTTTATTTTTCAGTTGCGCGCGGATCGGTGAGTCATACGCACGCGTTAGGCTAACCGCTCCGTATATTGCAATGAATCTATCTTTTTTCCGCATACCCACATTTAATTTTTTATTTAATAATGAGTAATGAAAGTAGTAGAAGTGTATCACCTAGTTTACCTAAGTTGCTGAGTGATTGTAGTGATGATGAAGCTGAAATAATGGAACAAGAGGAAGAGAGGAACATAAGCCACTCGGTGGCAGTCGAGGCGTCGCAGCGAGTAAAGAGGTCTAGAAATGAAAGTGATGAAGGTGCAGAATATGATGAAGACGATGGTGATTTTATCACGGTAAGTCGAAGACCAAAAAGACTTAACCGTAGTTTTTCCAAAAATGAGGGAGCAAATAGTCAGTCTAGTAAGGATATAACCAAGGAAACTACCAAATTTGAAGTTTGCGTTACTTCTAAAGATCCATTACCCAAACAAATAGCCCTGGCAAAGCTTATGAGAAGGAATAAAATAGAAAATATTTTGAGAATAAAATATAAAAGTAATTTTAAAGTACTAATTATGTTCGATTCCAAAGAAAAAGCAGACGTTTTATTGAACTGTAGTGCAATTGCAGATTTGGGATTAAGATGTCAGCTGACCTATGAATTAAACTTATGTTACGGAATAGTAAAACAAATGGACTTGGAGACTGACATAAAAGAGTTAGAAGAAGTCTTAAAATGTGAGTCCAACGAGATAATATCTATTATACGTCTCAATAGGTTGAATAATGAAGGCGAGTGGGTAGGAAGCGAAACAGTTCGTATCGGCTTCAGAGGATCCACTTTACCTCCGTATGTTTTTGGATACGGTTGTAGGTTTAAAGTGGAACCCTACACCTTCCCAGTCTCACAATGTTCGGGTTGCTGGAAGTATGGACACGTGAGAAAATTTTGCCCTAAGAAAAAAGTCCTGTGCCCAAAATGTGGACAAAATCACACAAATTGTGAAACAAGGGAGTTTAAGTGTTTGAACTGCAATGGCCCTCATATGTCTTTTGACAAAACTTGCCCTACTTTTCTTAAAGAAAAACGAATTCGTGAAATAATGAGTGAAGAAAACTGTACATTCAGGAAAGCGTTAATGATTTATTTACAAACAAGAGAATCTCAACATGAATCAAATAATAATAGTAATCAAAATATTCAAAATTCACAGGACACAATAGTGTCACCCAGTGCTACATTTGCTTATCGAACAAGAAGCTATAGAGATGTATTACAGATGAATGAAACAGTACATATGGAGCAGCATAATATTCAGAAAGAATGTGAGTCAAATGATGAGATAAGGACACAAAAAGAAGAGAATAGAAATAAGAGAAATAAAACTTCGAAACGGCAGAAAGAAAAAGAAATAGCAGAAACTTATACCAGTGAAAATATAGTTCAAGAATCACCACATACAGAACGCTGTCAAAATGAAAAAGAGAGATCTGAGTTATGTAGAAAATTTAATTTTTCCATATTGATACAAAAGCTAAAGACAGTATTATTATCTGATACAGGACTTGAAGAAAAAATTAGGTGCTTTGTAAAAATAATATTTGAGGAAATATATTTGTATATAGTGGATATAATAAAAGGAGGAGATATAATAAAAAACTTTTTTTTCGAATATATATAATGGATAACAGATTAAAGGAATGTGCAATCAATATTATACAGTGGAATGCACAAAGTATAAGGCCAAAAATAACAGAACTGGATGCACTTTTGAATAAAGATCAGATACATATAGCAATCATATGTGAAACATGGCTGAAAGAAGATAGCTGGCTAAATATATCACAGTACAACATATATAGGAAAGATCGATCAGATAATTACGGTGGAGTAGCAATTATAATACACAAATCTATAAAGTCTGAATTACAATTATCTAGGATTAATTCTATAGGGATAGAAATGTTACATGTAAGGATATATAATTGTAAGTACATTCAAAATGTTATAGGTATTTATTGCCCTTCCTCTGTCCATACTAGACAAGAGGATTGGGATGGTTTATTTTCATTATGTACAGGAAAAACTCTTATAGCAGGGGATTTTAATGGCCATCATTCCAATTGGTCGTGTAAAAATGATACGAGGGGTAATCAAATTATGGATTCTGCAATAGAATTTGGTTATATACCTTTAAATGATGGCAGTATTACGAGACTTAAATATGTTAATAATAACTTACAGCAAACATCTCCCGATATTTCTTTTGCTTCCTCCGAGATAGTCGTTCACTTTTCTTGGAGTGTTTTAAGTGAAAATTTAGGAAGCGATCATTTAATCATTAAAATTAAATTAAACTATCAGGATCAAGTGAATTTAAAAAAAAAACGAAATTTTAAAAAAGCTAACTGGTTTAAATATAGTGAAGATATAGAACATGCCTGTGCAGAGTTAGATTACTCATTTAATATACAATATACATATGTACACGTCTCTCATCAATATCATTAATAACTCAGCAGATAACAATATTCCACTTTATAAAATTTGTAGCGTTCCTCAAAGAAATTTTAAACCCAAACCTTATTGGAACCAAAATCTCTCTAAGCTTGTAGCAGAGAGAAGACTAGCTTTAAGTCAATTTAGACGTAACCCGAGCCCTGAAAACCTTAGTGTACTGGAAAGTAGAACCTTGATAGCTCAAGAAGAGATTCGTAGAGCAAAAGCAATTAATCGTCACGAATTTTGTTCAGAGATTGATAGTTCTGTATCAGCGTCGGATATGTGGCGAAGAATGAGATGGATCAAGGGTAATATAAATAAAAACTATATATCTATGGATAAAAAAAGAGACCTTTTGCGTAGTTTAACCCCTGATGCAGTTCTATCTCCGAAACCGATATTTGTCTCGAATAATTTATTGTTAGAATCAGATTTTAAATTACAAGAACTTGAAGTTTGTATTAAAAAGAAAGATACAGCTCCTGGGGACGATGGAATTACTTATTCCATGATTTATAACCTCCCTCCTGTAGCAAAACTATATTTGCTTCGAATATATAATAGCATATTTAATTTAGGTTATATTCCTCAAGAATGGCGAAATATCAAAGTAATTGCTATACCAAAGGCTGGTAATAATAATAATACAAATGTTAAATTAAGACCATTACCACCATCATTAATTTCATGTGTATGTAAAATATTTCATTTAATGATATGTAAGCGCTTAGAATGGTTCATTGAACATAATTCTATATTATCCCCGAGTACATCCGGCTTTCGGAGAGGTCAATCGTGCCTGGATTCTCTCACACAGCTGATAACATATATTCAAATTGGATTTACCAAAAATTATCCCACTCTAGCATGTTTTCTTGACATTGAAAATGCATACAATAATGTATTAATTGAGAGTGTTGTTCAGTCCTTAGATAAATTGAAAGTTGGTAGTCAGATATGCAATTATTTATGGGAATTTTTAAAGGAACGGCATTTAGTAATTAAAGATGAATCGGAGGACGGGAGAGATATCGTGAGATGGACTAATCGAGGCTTGGCACAAGGGGACCCCCTCTCCCCTTTGCTCTTTAATATTGTAACTGTGGATATTTGTAAAACGAATTTAGTACAAATATGTCAATATGCGGATGATTTCGTTATATTTATTTCTAGTAAAAAACTGAATGATAGTATTAGTAAGTTGCAGATTTCTCTTGACAAAATAATTGAAATTTTATTGAACATAGGGCTTGAAATATCAACCACAAAATCACAATTATGTTTATTTAGCAGGGGATTTAGACGACAACAAATTCAATTATATATAAATGGATTTCCTTTGGCATCAAATCAAAATATAAAATATTTAGGTATGTGGTTAGATTCGTCACTCAGATGGGGAAAACACATCAATGTGCTGTCTGAAAAATGCCAGAAAATGTTAAATATCATTAAAGTATTGGCTGGTCGTGATTGGGGGATACATCCAATACATCTAAGACGTTTGTATGTGGCTCTAATTAGAAGCCGGATCGATTATGGTGGTTTTCTATATGATAGTAGTATACAGTCTCGTTTATTTAAAATAGAAAAGATCCAGAACCAAGCCATGAGGATAGTTGGAGGTTTCATTAGAACCACACCCATTCACGTAATGGAAAGCGAATTGTGCTTACCCCCATTACATCTTAGGCGTAAATATCTGGCTTTTAAGTATTGTTTGAAAGCAAAATCATGCACCAATGGCAAGACGAGTAAGTTATTGTCCAATCTCGGTAGTCTCTGTGGCAATAGATATTGGTCAAGTAAAAAGAAACCTGTTTTAATGAGTACTTTTAATGAGATTCAAGAAGACAAAGTTTATTCATCAAACCCGTTGGACATGTTCAAATCTAGCTTTTGGTGCAGTTACATTGCCATCCAAAATGTAATTAAAACTGAGTTGCAAAGTGTAAACAGACCTAAGAAATCGTATGATACCAATTGTTTAAGAAATGACATCATAGTTGAACTAAATGGGACCTATATGGGATGGCACAAACTGTTCACTGATGGTTCAAAGTGTACAGACATGGGAGCAGCTTATTATGATCCAATAAATAAAAATAGTGGTAGTTATAAAATTGTATCTAAGGTGTCCATTATGACTGCAGAGTTATTGGCAATTTCTGAAGCACTGTCGTATGCAGCAACACTGTTTCGTACAAATATTGTTATTCTCACAGATAGCAAGAGCGCTCTTCAGCACGTGGCTCGATGCGCCTATGGACACAGAGGTGTACCGATAGCCTACGTCGTGTTAGGTAAAATTTATCAATTTATGAATGATAACATTAATGTAGTGGTGCAATGGATACCGTCCCATATTGGTCTGCGGGGAAACGAGGAGGCAGATAGATTGGCTAAAGTAGCAGGAACTTCCGGGGTAGAAATTTATATTAGACCAATGTATTCCGAAATCATATCAAAATTCAAAAACTATTGTCATGAAGAGTGGAAAAATCAGTTTGATGAGAGGTCAAAATCTAAAGGTATTTGGTATAAAATCATTCAAAAAGAACCTCCTCGTATCCCATGGTTTAGCAGCGGTGCGTTGACTCGAAATGACATAGTCACAGCACACAGGGTTCGTTCCGGCCACATGCCATTGAGGGGTTTTGCATTTCTAATGAAAAAAGTCAGTTCACCTAATTGCGAATTTTGTGATGGTAAAACAGAAGATGTGCAACACGTCTTATTGGAGTGTGGTAGGAATGAACCCGAAAGATGTAGATTATTAAGGAAATTAAAATTAAATAAACTAAATGTAGGCATATTCACCAACATATTGGCTCAACCTTCGTCACAGGAGGCAAAAATGATTTACACATTAGTTAATAATAACAACAGTGGTACTTAGT
Organism: Eremobia ochroleuca; assembly: GCA_949629135.1. NCBI lineage: Eukaryota > Metazoa > Arthropoda > Insecta > Lepidoptera > Noctuidae > Eremobia > Eremobia ochroleuca. The sequence continues at coordinate 4,923,984 of OX451399.1, forward strand.
ATAATTTCTTTAGTATTATTATAGACATAATGATTACCTTGTATTAGTCATAGATTAAGTTATGATGGAACTGGCATGAACTCCGTTCAAAAGTTCCTAAATAAAATAAAGAATATAAAAAAAAAAAAAAAACCTTTATTTTTATTTTAGAATTTTAAATTAAAAGTTATTAACTGATTTTTAGTTCGATTTGCCATTAAAGCGTGTTTTTTTAGTTTTTATAAACTATATTTAATTTTTTCTAATCTCCACGTTCCTGTGCCAGCCTCATCCATGTTCTACCCGCGATGGTAACAATATCGTCCACCAATCTCGCCATCGGATGACCGACACTTCGTCTTTCAATCCTTGGACGCTATTTTGTCACTGTCTTCTTACTCCACCTGGCATCACTGCGACTTGCCAGATGTCCTACCCAACTCTATTTAAGTCCCATAACTCGTTTTTTGATATCTAAAACTCTCGTAAGTCTTCGGAATGAACTGATTGTCACAGCTGAAAAGCATGACTACCAACCATTATGTATGGTCATACAAAAGTACCATCTAATTTTGATCAATGATGTTAATATTAAAGCAGTCATTGAGAAAACCACCCCACGTACCGTCCACGTTAGCGTCCACGCTTAGCAGTCGCCACAAACTGTTCATGGCTCATGAGTCGTCCTGTGTCTATGGATATTTCACGAAGGACTTACACTATTAATCATCGCCTTTTGGAACAGCGTTTACCTGTTTATCATATTCCTCTAGTCAAGTCATTGGTGACAAGTGACCTATGACAAAGACATTGCCGTGACGCAGCATGACACAAATTCAAGTAGCCAAATAAAAAATAAAAACATTTTTTTTGGCGCCTTGGAATTTGCGTCATCAATCAAAATTAGTTGGAATAACAAATCTTTACTATTTTGTGGTATTCTGTGATGGTATGGTTTTTCCGAACTTATGAGGGAAATTGGATGTTAAATCAATAATTTGTGGAAGCACAGTCTACCAAGTCTTGCTGAAGGGCCTCCTAATTGACCGCTTGGAATGCTATCTATCATCATCTGCCTAGCCTTTTTTCAACTATGTTGGGGTCGGCTTCCAGTCTAACCGGATGCAGCTGCATACCAGTATTTTATATGGAGTGACTGCCTATCTGACCTCTATAACCCAGTTACTGGGTAATACGATACCCCTTGGTAAGACTGGTTGTCAGACTTTCGGAATACTGACGACCCGTAACGACTGTCAAAGATCCACGAATGACAGCCGAGACCAACGGCTTAACGTGCTTTCCGAAGCACGGAGGGGTCTTGGTATGTGAAGATCCACGGACCAACCGCGGCAAGCGCAGCTTAACCTGGACGATCGACCCGTGCGGCTGTTATTACTTATCCACATGCCCCTCTGTGTGGAATGCTATCCATACTAGTACTAATAATAAACTATTAAGAATTTGTTTGCTTGTTTGAACGCGCTAATCTCTGGAACTACTAGTCGGATTTGATTTTATGTAATATATATTATACATAGTAGTATTATACTGTAGTATTACATAGTTACCGTGACCCTTGGCACAGGCAACTGAAGGAACATGGGTGGGTTTTAGTCAGTAAAAGTCTGACACACCCTCCCGCTCCGATCAGAGCGGGAGAAGTTATTTCATAATTTCCCAACCAAAAAAAAGGTCTCCTCTCTGTGAGAAGGAGTAAGCCACAACGCGGGCCCAATGTGGGTTGGGGATGTCAAATGTCTTCGAATGTTTGGTTCTAGGACATGCCGGTTTCCTCACGATGTTTTAATTCGCCGTTTTGACCGCAGTGTTGATTAAATAAATTATACTAAGTATGGTGCCTGCCTGGGTTCGAACCCGAGATCTACGACACGTATGTCGGGGCTGTTACTACAGGGCCACCACTAAGCATTATATTTTGGTAAAAATAGCAGGATGCTATTATTTCGTTCTATAATTCTATGTTGAAATATCGGAAACTGAAGATAATTATGTAGAAAAACGGTCTGGGCCGCAGCGTTCTCTGTTGCACTCTTATCGCCGCCGGCACGTAAGTTAGCAAGAGTCGTCAGTCGTTCCTCTCCTTTCTTTAACGTCCTTCTAAACAGACATGTTCAAAAATAAGTTATGGCAATAACCATAGAATAACGAGAAACAATAAAAGTGTAATTTGTTGTGCTGCAATAAGTGTAAATGCGCGAACTTACTCCCACTACACAAAAACCTTGCCAAGTTACGTGCCAGCCACTATACTAGGCTCTATCCTAATTAATATCATAAATGCGAAATTGAGTTTGTTTGTTACGCTTTCACCCTAAAACGGCTGAACGGATTCGGATGAAATTTGGCACACTTATAGAACATGACTTGTTATATAGACTACTTTTCATCCTGGATAGCAGATGAAGTCCCGGGCAACAGCTAGTTGGCTTGTAAAGCAAGAAAGCAAATATGTTTATTGGCATAAATACAACAAAAACATCTTACAACACACACATCATCATCCCCTTTCACTGAACTCAAGTTTTCAGTTACTTAAAAGTAGTGATGCTGCAAAGGTTTGCACAAAGTCGCGAACTCATGGTCGCTCTACAATTACCTGTCAGCTGTCACATAAATTTTTATTCCTTTACCAATAATATGGAGCCAATTAGTCCTAATTTCAGGTTTCAGTTGGCGCTCGGGTCTGCATAAAGTCTGTCGCTTTCTCAGTGTCTCCGTCACTTCTAGAAGTGCCTTATGTTTTGATAAGTATTTTTTTCAATGAATTCAATTTTAATTAATAAAGCTGATAAGTTGTTGTTTCTTGTGCGATAAGGTCGTGTCTTACTTTTGTTGTAAAGAAGTTTTTATGTTGCTCATCGTCGGCTGGAGTACCCAGTGACCAATTTTTTTTTTTTTAGTAGGTAATCGATCAATACCTACCCAGAAAAGAATAACAATCTTAGTAAAAATTTAATGGATTACAAATAATTAGGTACCTATTTTATTTAGTTCATAAAGAAGTCCTTGCGACGTCCGCAGGAATTCCGTTGTGGATGCGGGAAGAACAGAATCAGTCGAAGTGACGGTACTTGGGCAGACCTGTCTTTCAGCTGAAATTATGATGATGATGATAAATAAAGAAGTTATGACAATACTAATTTGGTTTGTACTTCTTTAAAGTCTGAAATAACTTTGTTAGTTAATGCTGTATGAATTGAGAGCCTCGTGGCAGTTTTTAAATAGTACTTTCTTTTAAAACATATTTGTAAAGACGATTAGCCCACTTCAGTAACAATTTAATAAACCTTTAATATTATCGATAATCGATAGCACCCGATTGATATCTTAATGAGTTCGAAGATGGATTAATTGCATTACCGTAAATATAGAACAAAAAGGTTAGCGTGGGTCGGCACTAGCGTAAGAGTTCCAGGGTTTGTCCATTTGAAAGCGATGACTTTGCCATTATATTTTTAATAACAACTCACCAAGCTATATAGTAATAATTAAAGTTAATCCACGTCAAAAGTAGCCACTTTTTTTAGATGACGTTTGAATTCATACGAATTCATAGATAACTTTCGTCAACAATATGTGACCTCAACAAAGTGTATTCTTAAAATAATAAATGTATATTTTTAGCTGAAAGACGGTCGTTTTGCGATATTAGATCTGTGTTTTTTCCATATTGTCTGCACTAAGATTGTTATAATTTTCCGGTTATTGTGCTCGAAACAATACACCCTAAATATTTCAGTGCAAAGTGTGAAACCATCAAGAAATAAAAATAGTTAGATGTTTAAAAAAAATGCTAGCTGCATTTACTCTGTTTGTGTTCATTACGAGAACTGCATCGCAGTCCAGTCAGTGTGAGAACAGGGTGCAACTAACAGACCGGTCTTACAATGGCGTGAAGAACCTGCAGGCTAATTGCGTAACACACTATCAGTAGCAATGGGTTTCAATTTGACAGTTCAACAACGTTCATTGCGTTATTTACGTCAATGAGCAGACACATTTTTCGAACATAAGGAGCAATGGATTAGGAAAATGCTTCAGAATGATTCAAATTGAGAATAATAGTGTGTTACGCAATTAGGGTGCTGGACGGAGAATATTATGTGGATAACATTACCAAAGCGGAGAGAGGATGCGTTTGTATGAAAGAAACGTTTCGGAAATGCTGTCCACCCGGAAGAGCGTATAAGAAGTCAATATCGCTCTGTGTGCCTGAACCACAGGAGTTCCATCTGCCAGTATACAACGTGTAACGTTAAATGCGCAAAACAACAGACACTCCAACTGATTTTTAATTTAATTGACCTATTTCAGAGAGAAAATAAGTCATTAATAAAATTGTAACGGTTTTATGTGCTGTTTTAGTTTTACTGGCCATTCTGATCGTTTCTTGCGTCTGCGACGACGCTTTACCGAGGGAGGAGTCGTCACCAGGCCGCTGCGCCGCGCTGACATTGGCTTGCTTGGCGTATTAATAAATAGAAACGGCAACGTTTTTAATGAAGATTTTTTGAAAAATGTGACCTATATTAAAAAGTGGTTCAATTAATTCTGCTCGTTATTCTGATCAAACTAGTTTCAGGTTTTGCGCATTTAACGTTACACGTTGTATAGTAATAATAATATTCCACAGCCAATCAAAGGATTCAACGCTACGGAAAAGTTCCATTTCTTGTATGGGAAGATGGAATGTTCTGAAGCGGAGAATGAAATACGTATAGAGATTATGTTAAGCATGGCAAGATTTGGTGTGATGGCGGTGAGAATTTTTTTCGTTATTGTGTTAACTGGCATGCTTTAAATAAGGCTGGTTATTGTTATGTATTGTTAATTGTTATATTATGTAAACTTAAGTTAAGGTATTTGTCTATGGGTCTTTGTTACCTGAAAATAAAGGGTTTTATTATTATTATTATGTCGTTTATTCACTTCTTTACCTTATTTTATTATATTTTTAAATATTTCTTATAATATAAGTACAAAAAAAAAAACATTTAAAAATATTAAAAAATAGTAATCCGCCGGTGACGGGAGCAGGGTCCAAGCTACCGGTGGTTAGGACTCCAGAGACAGTAACCTCCTCACAATGCGAGCCGTATCGAGGAGTACTGCCTTCTGAATCAGGCCCTTGATCCAACCGCCTAACGAGAGGCTTGATAAATGTTGGTCGAGGCTTTTGGCCATCAGGCCATTGGCCGATACGACAATCGGCACAATTATAGTCGAGCTCACATTCCACATGTCAACAACCTCGTGTGCTAAGTCAAGATATTTGATTTGTTTTTCTTTCTCAGCTTTCACGAGGTTCCCGTCATGTGGAATGGTAACATTAAAAAGGTTATACATATAATGTCTGAAGTTGTAGCCTAAACTGAACCTTATTGTGTAGGAATTAAAGTTATTTTTCCATAAACATCATTTTTGACAGCTGAATTGCGGACGCAGATTATCTACAATATGGACCAGCTACATGGACCGACTACCTTAAGAAGGTGGCTGGGGTAGACTGGATGCGGAAGGCGGAGGACGGGGTGTTGCGGCGCAGCCTGGGAGAGGCCTATGTCCAGCAGTCGACTGCGATAGGCTGAGTTGAGATATACCATGTGCAGACGACAATACGACAGTAAATGAAAATACTTTAAAATAAAGTTAATATTTGTTTACCTAGAAATAATATCAATTGAAAACAAATTTGAATAGACCTTTTAGTTGTTGCCATTACCATGGTCAGACAAGCGGTAGACTGATACCTTTTTCTTTTAGCCAAACTGCATCCAGCCAATGTCACAAAAATAAACGGTGGTTAATTACGGGTAAGCTTGTATACCTACAGTTAAAATACAATCTCAGTACTATACTGATAATGATTAGAAATCGTGAAATATATTTTAAAAAACATTATTATTCTAAACGAAGTCCCTTAACGTGGCTTGGGGTAGGAGTTGACTGGTAGAAATCTTCATGTAATGAAAAAGCGTTTTACCCCCTCTATACGTATTTCTCTCTCAATTTGTCTCTTTCTTACGATTCTATTACAGTCTGTTTGTCAATCTGTCAAGACCCTGTTTTTCAGGACCGCGTGGACTCTACGGTCCATAGGAGCTCTAAAAAAAATAAAAGCTTCTAAGTCAACGTAGCGTTCGTAAAGTTCTAACTCAAAAATGTATTATTATTGTTTAAAAAAAAAATGCCATTTATGCGACATATTTTGATACTCGTAAATATCAAACCTTTCCATGTCTCGCCTCGTCAAATTATCAACGCAAAAAGTCAAAGTTTTATGCTAGACATTGTCCCGTTTATTCATAAACGTTGCTTAGAGTTAAATAGTGACTAACGACTGTTTAACCATACATATACATTTTTGATATTTAAATGTCAGTTAACTTATCATCACTACATAGTATAAAACAAAGTCGCTTCCCTGTCTGTCTGTCCCTATATATGCTTAGATCTTTAAAACTCCGCAACGGATTTTGATGCGGTTTTTTTTAATAGATAGAGTGATTCAAGAGGAAGGTTTATATGTATAATACATGCATAATATAGTAGAGAAACACTGATAATTTTAGAAGTTTCTAATGTGATGTCGTAAATAAACACATTTTTTTGCGCTTACATTGTAAACGCGGGCTGAACACTTCGAGATAGATCAAAATAATGTACTACAGTATTGTACACCTTAAAAAGGCCTACAAAAAAGTGCGCGATGGTATATGTCTATCTCTTAGGGATAACCCACAATAACCATTTTTTATCCTTAACTTTTTACGAGAAATAATGGCTTATTTAAGAAGCAATTTTAGGCAATACAGCATTAATCCTTATCCAATTAAGTACCTTAAAAACATTGTGCATTTTATATAGATCACTAGGTATGGCTCTTTACAGTATGTAATTTAAATGAATATTTTCGAAGATATTACAGATTTAAAATGCGGGCGTTACCGGCCGGGGAGTCGGCTGGTGGCGCTTGAAAGTACCCAACGGATTTTGATGGTTTTTTTTTTAATAGATAGAGTGATTCAAGAGGAAGGTTTATATGTATAATACATGCATAATATAGTAGAGAAACACTGATGATTTTAAAGGTTTCTAATGTGATGTCGTAAATAAACACATTGTTTGCGTTTACATTGCAAACGCTGGCTGAATCCTACGAGATAGATCAAAATAATGTATTGTACACCTTAAAAAGGTTTACAATTTATCCACAATGGTATATGTCTATCTCTTAGGGATAACCCACAATAACCATTTTTTATCCTATACTTTTTACGAGAAATAATGGCTCTAAAATTATCAGTGTTTCTCTACTATATTATGCATGTATTATACATATAAACCTTCCTCTTGAATCACTCTTATCTATAAAAAAAAACCGCATCAAAATCCGTAGATTAGTCTTCAAGATGTAAGCATACATAGAGACAGACAGACAGCGGGAAGCGACTTTGTTTTATACTATGTAGTGATCAGCATTGCACCCGTGCGAAGCCGGGGCGGGTCGCTAGTTGTTTATAAATAAACCCCGCGTCGCTTGAAACATTCGTTACCACTGTTTTACCCTACAAGCGTGAAATATGCCAAGTTGACGTTTAATTTCGTAAATGAAGCTGTCAATATTTTAATGTAGGTAGATGGTGTTGTAATGTCACCCTGTGGGCTCGGTTCCACAATATTTACGCTCCCTGGCTAGTGGCGCTGATGTTTCACTTTCGTTTAATCATTTTAACGCTGAGCGAAATTTGACTGGTCATTGGTCAGTCATGGTTCGGAACTCAATACTGTCGTGCGTGCTCAACATGTTGTAATCTTAGTTTAAATATAGTGAAATTGGCACCGTTATTCGGGTTATTTTTGGAATTATAAAATTTCCAAGATCGACGTGTGTGTGTAATTAAAAATAAAGTGGCGTAATTGTGTTAATTTGGTTTTTAAAATTAATTTTGTTAAAGGTTGGTGCATTAATCGCGTCAATGAAAAATACATTTATTTATAATTAATATGCTATACATTGTACCTTCTACTTTTTAAGTAACTTCAAAACAACATTACCTATGTTAAAACAAAAAAAAAAAACAATGTAATAACCTTTTCATCTGGTGGATTGTATCAAGTTAAAGCAAGTTAAAACTATACGTATGGTATTTACTTCGTAAATGAAACCGGTTTTCATGAACACAAGTTCAATAACCACTGTTGAAACCCAGAGGCTTAAAACTATAGGTACTCTGCAAAATGCATCGATTGAAAACGTATTTAAAATATAGTTTAAATTTAGAACTCACTAAAAAAACTATAAAAATATCTGACACCATAGACCCACTTTTCATTCAAAACATTTTTTTATGAGTCAGTTTTGATAAAAATTACGAAAACCACTTCAAAACCGGTTCAGCCAGTTCGACATAATTAAAAATAACACACTATCACAAACAGATCATACACAGATATGTTTGTGTACTCCCACAAAGAAGCTGATGTAGTCACTATAGCAGTTTCATGTCAACAATCATAAAAACGTCAAAATATGTTCAACTAGCTGATCCGGCGAACTTTGTACTACCTCAGAATTTGTTTTTTGCTAAATTTTTTTCCATGTTTTAGTAGTTATTCTGCTATTCGAGGCGGAGACAAATCCAACAAATCAAAGATCATAAAAAGTTATAAATGGTGTAACTAACCCGACTACGTACGTTTTTTTAAAAGTTGGTTAAAAATAGTACCTATTCACCTATTTACTGCGGCCTTCATACAAAACGTTACATCTTTGTGACCTTCAAGAAAAAATAACATGTATATCAAGGGAACATAAAAATCCACTTGAATATTCAACTTTAAAAAATGTAATTCTTACTACTTAGGTTAAAATTGGATTTCGAGCTGATTTTTCAATACTCAAATAACTTTTAACTGAGGAATAAAAAAATGTTTTTTTGAATATGAATATGAAATAGGTCAAGCTGTCATATTTATTCTTCACAAAAAAGTTATCTGACTGTTGAAAAAGCAGCCCTTAGAACAATATTTTTTTTAATTTTATAAAACAATAATTCAAAGCATTTTCCTCGTAAATTCGTAAACCTATGCGTGTACGGTATCTATAAGAGTAGGCTTATACAATTGTTATTTACCGTGCGACCACGGAAAACCCTCATTGAGCAATCTTGAATTAACAGTCAGTCGTAGACCTGCGTACGCGCCGACCGTACAAAGGTAGTCACTCAGTGAGAAAATGCAAAACGTGCTGTTTATTATATTCGTAATAATAATAAGAACGGCATTGCAATGTGATGAAGAAAACAGTGTGGAACTTAAAAATCGGGTGTTTAATGGTATTAAATATAACCATGGTGAATACTTTGTGGATAACGTGACGAAAGTGGAACGGGGTTGTGTGTGTATGAAGGAGGTGTGTGCCAGGAAGTGCTGTCCTCTGGGACAGGCGTATTATCAGACGCAGAGGCAATGCATCGACATCACGGAACCCTTCAACCCACCAGTTTGGAGGAAGTATCGTTTGCTACCAGGATATAATGCCACGAAGGAGCTCCACTTTTTGTACGGGAAAATGAATTGCTCCGATGAACTACTGGAAATTAGAGTGCCTGTGGCTCCGGCCACTGAGGACTTTCATTTGAGAACGGTGAGACTTTAGATTAAGACAATTTTTGGTGATAGATTACGAAAAAGGAGCTTATTTAGTGCGCATAAAACGGTTAAATGTTTAAATAGTGGGCTTCTGTTTTATAGGACTTTATATCACTGAACAGAATAAGTTCATTTTACAAAAACACAAAATCTAAGATAAAAATTGAACAGATCTTTAAATACTTTTCCTGGTAAACCCTTGTCTATCTCTCAAAACATTATTAATAATATCTCGATTGATAAGTATTAAAATCTGGAAAGAAACATATAATAGTCCTCCTACGTCTTTCGTATCGAAATGAGCTTTGATCAAGTACAACGTTAATGTGAAAGTCGTTGGATAGATGTTAACATCTGAGACCGAGTCAACTTTCATCTCAAAACATTTATTAAAGTAGGTATCCCTTATAAGGACTAAAAATAAAAGAACAAGTTTTGCCAAAAAGAAAGATCTTAGTTACCTTGAAATATCACAACATACACGGCTTAAGCTGGTTTAGAAAGGAATGTTTTTTTTCCCGTGATTAGAATGTTGGTCCCATGGAGAACGTTGATCAGTTTGATGGTCTAGGCTGTTATTTACAGACGCCAGCACATCAAGCTACTAAAATCTGTAAAATTTCTTTAGTAGATTTTAATCTTTATCGCTAAAACATAAGGTTCAAAGTTTCGGGTAGTTTGATGTGCTGGCGTCTGTACCACAGGCCACCACTTTTATAAAACACGCTGTATAACCAAGATATTTTAATATAGGTTACCATCGATTTAACTTATCGAACAAATTAAAACTAAATAATATATTGTGCAAAGCAATTATGGTAATGTCAAGTAATATTTATATTTCTACACAATTACCCGAACTATGTACAGACGCCAGCACATCATGCTACCCGAAACTGTCACAATCAATGTTGAACCTAATGCTTTAGCGATAAAGTTGAAAATCTATTAAAAAACATTGACAGATTGTAGTAGCTTGATGTGCTGGCATCTGTACATGTGTCATCAAATGACTGTTGCCATTATGTTATAACAATAACGATTAAGTATATTGAAATAACAAGTGAACACACAAGTGATGTCAAATTGAAGTCGCTACGGTAATTAAGTAAAATAAATATCAATTTACATCGTGATATTTATTACTTGTGATAAGTAGTTTAAGCACGTAATATTATTGGTTTTTTGGGAAGTGTAACGTGCTCGAAAAGCAGGAAAATACACTTGCACGGCTATAAACTGGAAAGTTCAATCATTAACATTGGTATCACCTAGAAGTACAGACGCCAGCACATAAAGCTAATACAATCTGTCAAGTTTCATCAATACATTTTCAACTTTATCGCTGAAGCATAAGGTTTAAAGTGTATTGGGTAATTTGACAGTTTCGGGTAGCTTGATGTGCTGGCGTCTGTACCTCGACATTTAGAACAAAGAGATTACAACATATCATCGCACTTATATTGCCCTCAGGGTTAGGCAGTGGTGCACCTACATGTATGTTTAAGTCCAATGAAATAGGGAATTGCCATCAACTGGACATAAATCCAGACTCCGGAATGCTATTGAGAAATACTAGAGAAAAAAACAAATAACAAAGAAATTAAAACATCATTAACAGAATCTACAAAACATTATTAATACATATCGGTTTGTTATGTCTGTTTGCATTTTTCTCCTAAATACCCATGCGCACAAACTTCGAAATAGAATTCCATACGTCTAACTTTCTCTACAGAGCCCGACAAGATACTCTAAAATACAAATTCGATACAGAATTGAAGAAATAAAAATAATGTAATTCTTCAGTGGGTATCTATTAATTTAATTTATTTGTCTCAATCATTAGTTTTCTATGGTGTATCAAAATCAAAAGTCATCTATTCAAATAAGGCTGAGAATCAGCACTTTCCGAACGTCAAAATCACATAAGACAGTCCCCCAAAACGCTCGCCCTTCACCACTGCCTAGTACTTTCGCTGGGAAGAAGAAGTTGCGCAACAAACTCCACAGCTGCCTGTTCAGTTTAAGAAAAAAATGACGTCTATACAATAATGGGTATGCAAAGTAGTTAATATTACGTTAATATTAATTATCATATTTCAGGAGATGGACATAAGTACACATTATAGTAATTCGTTCTTCACGTATTTTTTATGACGTGCCGATCATGTTACGGTTCATTGCAGAAGAGTTCAAGTTTGAACCGTATATCCTTGAGCTGCACGTAGCAGTAGAACGCCCATGACTGACAGCGGTTGCGAAAAGCGCTGTTTTGATCAGCAATTTAACTTCTTTACTTACGTGAATAAGTCCAAAGATTTCTTTCGCTCTTAGCGATAAGACCGCCCATTGTGTCAACCTTTGTAAAATTTCTATATTTATGTCTGTAATCTATATGGTGTACTAAATAAAATATAAAGAGTAATAAATAATAAAGAGAGTAGTATATAATAATAAAGAGTATTCTATTCTATTCTTTGTGCTTCGGAAAAATCACTTTCTTTATTTAATAGTTTATTTTACTTTCTCCAATATCAATAACAAGTTGTTATTTACATGTGAATATAATTTTACCATCAATGGACTTGATCGAAGTCTGCTGTGGTTGAACTATCTGCGAATTAACCAAATTAGACTCCTAAGTCCGACTTGATCAATTCGAGGAATGCCTTTACATTTTTGGGTGATGTTTTGAGCAATAATTTTTATGAGGTCCGCGATAATAATAAAAAAAAAAAACGTATCAAACATTCACGAATAAGCAAGCCATCTGCATCGGGGCGAGTCGCTAGTGTAGTGGATACATAATCAGGTTTGGTTGTAGACCTGTTTCAAACAAGATTCACTCAGACAGAGTCGACTTATTAGTCGGTATCGATCAAGGAAATCCCACATTTGTCTTGTAACAGTTACGACAAGGCCTTCGAACGATACGGTCGTCCAAAATACAAGTGGCCAAAATATTACGGCAATGTGGACCTTATTGACTATTTTATTAGTGATTGCTTGTGGGACTGTGTCCGAATCGCAACTTTGCGAATTCGAAAAAAGTGTAGAACTGGTAAATGGCACGTATGGAGGTCTTACATTCGGGAGCAATGAAACTTTCGTGGATCCCAAGTCTGACAAGGAAAGAGGATGTGTGTGTCTCAAGGGCACGTGTGCCAGGAAATGTTGTCCCTTTGGGATGATGTACAAAGCTGATTCAAAAAAGTGTGTACATGAAACAATACAATTCGATCCACCAGTGCTGAAAGAAATAAATAAAGAATTTAAATTCAAAGAAGGATTTAATGCCACAAAGGAGTTTATTTTCATTACTGGTAAAATGGTCTGCGTCAGGGATGTAGGAGAGAGGAGACTGCCAGTATATCCGGCTACACAGACCTTCAATTTAACGACGGTGAGACGAAAACCATTGCCATATTTTTTCTTATTAAATGATTTTGATTGTTAATAAAGCATGAATGGATTTTGAAACCACGATACGGCTTCCGCAAACTTGTCATTAAAATATGATTGTCTTAATTTATTTTAGTCTAGCGAGATTTTAGTTGACAAAACACCAAGATTTCTTTATTATATATAAGTTTCATGTGAATGTTTTACATTCATGAACCTTCCAGAATACATTCTCTTAATGATAGTAGAAACCGCATCAAAATCGGTTGCGTAGTTTAGAGGAACAAGGTGGTCACACAGAAAGACACGAAAATCGACTTTAATTTATAATATATAAACAACATGTCCCATAATTAACGCACAACCTCTTAAGGGGTCATTGTACACTTCATTATGAACAACTTTAACTATGGGAGCAAACCTGAAATCGCGAAAAAAAATCTAGCTGTTCCCTATATTTTGACGAGTTTGCTAACATAAATGTAGGGATCAGCTGTTTTTTTTTTTAGAGGTGCCTGTGTCCCAGCGGTGGAAACATCGTAATTTGATTTTGGTTGTATGTGTTATATCGTCTTGTTACCCCCATGCTGAGTTTTATATGGACAATAAATACCATTGATTTTTTTCCTAGACTACTGCCACAAATTAGCAAAAAACTTTGTTGAGTAGTGAATAAGCGTTTTCGGTCAATTCCGGCTTGATGACGAGTTGCCAGTGATTACGACACTTTTGAATTAAACATGCATGATATCGAAGGAAATAAAATGGCAAAAAGTTCTCTTGAAGTTCGGAATCCAGGTGCAGCATGTTGATTCTGTAAAAATCTCACCGTGAAAACTTGCGTGGAGTGAGCTGTCAGTGTCATCCCACTGATGCTAGGGATTGACCAAGCAAACATTCACCATCATAATCGAGATTTCAGTAGGTAATATTTTTTTATGCAAATTCTATTGATCATTTTATATAATTTGAAAGCTAGTATTTTAGTTGCCAAAACATCGCTATATAAGGACTAGTCTAAGAAAAAAAGAACAACATTGAGATTGTGACTAAGTTTCTGTTTTGCTATTTTATTTTAAAACCCCACAAAATAGTAATATTTTGGCAACTAAAATACTACTTTGGAAATTATATAAAATTATCAATAGAATTAGCATAAAAAATATTATTAAAGTCTCGATTGTGATTTTAAATGTATGCTTGGTCATTCCCTACTATCAGGTGGGATGATACTGACAGCTCACTAAACGCTCCCTTCACCTAAGTTTTCAGGGTGAGATGGTTACAGAATCGCACTGCAGGATAGAAATCATAAGAAAATTAGCTTCTGTCCGCAACTTCCTTCTTGGGAAATTTCTTGTTCCAACGACTTACCGCGTCGCATCGCGTCGCCTGCCCGTGTTACCACTTCGTTGTCGCTTAGTGTTCTTTTTTGTTATCACTCGACTCGTAAGAGCCCTTGAGTGATGTTGAGTAGCTTAAAGCCTTCTTCAAGAATCGGGTTATTAAAGGTGAAAATATTTTTATCAATCCCTAGCATCAGCATGACTCACAGCCGATCGATTTTGTAAAAATCTCACCGTGAAAACTTGCGTGGAGTGAGAATGAAAAAAAAAAAAAAAAAAAAAAAAAGTGCCATTCCACTGATGCTAGGGATTGACCAAGAATACATTTACAATCATAATCGAGATTTTAATATTTTTTTCTTATGCTAATTCTATTGATCATTTTATATCATTTCAAAGCTAGTATTTTAGTTGTCAAAGCTAGTGTTGTAAAAATACTGTATAATACCAAAAGGATATGTATTAAACAGGTATTTTATTATAACTTACGGTATTTTATGTATTTTATATTTTGATTCACTTTTTAAGATCCTGCATTATTACGAAGAGTTTAATAAATAAAATATATTTTAAGTGTCGATTGTATTCTATGTTTTAGAATGACTAATTTTAATTTAATGATTACTTAGTAATTAAACTTCACAGATATTATTACAGTATTATATTTCCGTCTATTTTTAATTATTGTGTTTGTTAAATATTTAAATGTAGGTACCGCACAGTAGGTACGATTTACCGCGTGATCGGCCCTTCCGCGGCTCAACGTTGCATTCGTCGCCGTCAACACATAGGTCAAATGAATTAAAAATCAGTTGGGGTGTCTGAGGTTTTGCGAATTTAACGTTACACGTTGTAATATGAATGTGTGTGTAGCGGGCACAAATTCAGACTTCGGGCTGCTACTTGAGAACCTCCAAATGGAAAAACCTAATAATACTTTGCCCGACCTGGGAATTGAACCCAGGACCTCACGCTCAGCAGTCGTGATTGCCACCGCTAGACTGTCGAGGCAGTTGGTTATTTATCAACGGTCACAAAAAAAATCAGTTGGGGTGTCTGAGGTTTTGCGCATGTAACGTTACACGTTGTATATACGAATATAACAACATTTGCATTGGGTTTTTTATTCTAACATACTAACTTGAGCTGGAAAAAGAAACCGATTAACATTTAAAATTTACCTGTTCATAAGGTACGAAATTACCTATTTATGACCTATGATTAAATCCATACATAATTATCTATACAACATACAATACAAATAAAGTGTCTGTTTTAAATGTCAAAATAGCAGCTTTCTACTAAACACATACGAAAGTATCCAGTATGGAACTAATTTTTATGCAATAAATCAAACCAAAAGTAATACTAGTCCACAGAAATATAGCAAAATGAAATATTAAATTAAAACCATAAATAAAAAAAGTTAAATTTTACCGATTTCGTTCATTTTTGTCTTCGTCAGAAAAGGCGAAAACAAGTATATAGTCTAATTTATTGCATAATGTGGTTTCCAAACCGTATAACAAAAAAACATTTATTTTTTTCTGTCTCTCTGCCTATCTATTCTGGCTAATCTCCGAAACTGCTGGACCAATTTTAATATACTTTAGTATGGGGATATATCGAAACCTGGGGAAGGACACATAGGCTACCACGTAGGAGAAGTCGACGACGGAAACTACTTTTGATATAAATTATACATGACAACGTTAAATAATAAAAATAATTATAATAATTATACATAACAACCTGTAACACCAAGTGAAATAATAAAAGAACACGATAATCACACAATATCAGTATGTAGTAAATGCTTTCACAAATCACTTTTATGAGTCGAGGTCATAACAAAAATATTCTTCCGAAAAAAAGACCTTTAACATTTTCACAGTTTAATTCCAAGGAGAAAATAAAATAAAGAAAATCGCTACAAAAAAACCTGTTGCATCATTGCGTCCGCAATTAGTAACGCCTCATCCTTGAAGTCGGTTAACTGTGATTACGCAAAAAAGACCTGTGATTAGTTTGACGACATCACGGTTCAGTCACGTTGGCTACGTTATAGTTTCTTATTTTTTCGCACAAATTGTAATTTCAGTAAGTTATGTCTAGTTGGCTTGGTTATTAGTCGATACGCACTAATTTACTGGCCCAAAATGGGCAGTGTCACTTTAAAATAATATAATACAACGTGTAGCGTTAAATGCGCAAAACCTGAAAATAGTTTGATCAGAATAACGAGCAGAATTAATTGAGCCACTTTTTAATATAGGTCACATTTTTCAAAAAATCTTCATTAAGAACGTTGCCGTGTCTATTTATTAATAGGTCAAGCAAGCCAATGTCAGCGCGGCGCAGCGGCCCGGTGACGACTCCTCCCTCGATAAAGCGTCGTCACAGACGCAAGAAACGATCAGAATGGCCAGTAAAACTAAAACAGCACATAAAACCTTTACAATTTTTTTAATGACTTATTTTCTCTCTGAAATAGGTCAATTGAATTAAAAATCAGTTGGGGTGTCTGAGGTTTTGCGCATTTAACGTTACACGTTGTATATTTTCGCGACTCGCACGAATTGGCACATTTTGAATTGTGTGTAATAAAGTATAGAAAAAGGACACTAGCGCAGAGAAGTGATATTATAAAACGCAAAAATAATGATAGGGATTAGGTTTAAAATAAAATTCGCTTCTTTTTCTGCTTTGGGCGTTTACGCGTTTGGATCTTCATAATGATTTGCGTGGCTTTGTAGCATTGCGGACACATCCTGCAGTTTTCTTATTCCAGATGATTGATTAGGCTATTGAATAATAGACATATGAGGAACAGGGTGTCAAGTTCATTTAGTTCACCTTTCCTCCATAGAGAAGGAAGGATCCTCTGACCAGACGGGTGTTGTGTTTGGTAGACTACTGCTCGACGGCGACGATTGATGTCGGGACATTGTATACAAACTGTAACTTAAATAACGCACAAGGGGTAAACTCATAAGGTAAACTCCCAAACTGAAATAGTGGAAAAAAAATGAGCTGTTCCCTACATTTTGACGAGTTATGCGAACATAAATGTAGGTAACAACTGATTTTTTTTCCCCCTATTGTCCCATAATAAAAATTGTTCATAATGATGAGTACAATGAGAGGTTGTGCGTTTTTTAAGTTACACCTTGTATATGCATGTCGCGCGGTCAACACTGCTTGCGCGATGCAGGATTTTGCGTGAAGACAGTGTGATGCGCAGTTCGCATGTGGCGATGTAGATGTCGCCACAGATATAACCACAGAAAATATAACACCTTTAGTTACATCAAAATTCTCCTGCCCTTATCCAAATTTATTTAATGTCGGCGCAAAATGTCATGCTTTTCTTCTCTATTAGTCGTCATCTCGGTAGTGCCCCCCCTTTTTATCCATAATTTTCATCTTTCACGCAATCCATTCATCGTTTCTTCGGTCTTCCCCTGTAGTGAAATGAAAATGATTTGCAAGAATTGTATTACATTACAGATAGTCGGGTTTTTTGAACAGTTTCTAAAACAATTCGCTAAAACTAGCATGTAAAATTATAGCCTACTCAAAAGTCAAAACTTTCCCCACGGCTTTTTTCCTTATCTTACAGCACCTTTAGTTACATGTTCTATAGATATTACTATACTTACATATTATATAAAATGATAATAATAATTAGGTATCGGCCAAATCATCATCTGCTTAGCCTTTTCCCAACTATGTTGGGGTCGGCTTCCAGCCTAACCGGATGCAGCTGAATACCAGTATTTTACATGGAGCGACTGCCTATCTGACCTCCACAACCCAGTAACTGGGTAATACGATACCCTTTGGTAGGACTGGTTGTCAGACTTTCGGGCTCCTAACTACGTCAAACGACTGTCAAAAATCTACGAATAACAGCCGGAACCAACGTCTTAACGTGCTTTCCGAGGCACAAAACCTGGTAAATACGAGTAATAACTATCATAATTAATAATCGCTAGACTGTATCCACCTTGTTAATTTGGTTTTTACTATGATTCCGTTCCCAAACAGTCATAGAGCACAATAATTAGCGACTCCTCTGTATCTTAATTGTGTATGTCATTAGTAAGAGTGATATAAAACTCACTTAAATTGATTACAAAATCGTTATTTGGTAATATTTTTAGGGTTCCGTACCAAAACGGTAAAAAGGAACACTTGTGGCGCGACTCAGTCTGTCTGTCTGTCACAGCTGGATATCTCAACAACTACTTATGCTATCAACTTAAAATTTGGAATAGTTTTAGATGACTTTTCCCAACTATTTTGTAAATAAGAAAGAAATAAAAATATAATATTTATTTTTTGTAACAGGCACTGAAAGTGTCATACCACCTGATACTAAGGATTGACCAAGTTGACCCATTTACAATCATAATCGACATTTTAATAATATTTTTTTTGCTAATTCTATTGATCGTTTTATGTCAAATCAAATCAAATCAAATGTCATTTATTCAAACTAGGCTGAGAATCAGCACTTTTCGAACGTCAAAATTACAAAAGACAGTCCCCCAAAACGCCCGCCATTCATCACTTCCTAGTGCTTTCGCTGTGTATGTAATTTCACAGCTAGGGAAAAAGACTAGTTCTTATATAAAAAACTAGTTCTTATACAAAAAAAAGAAAAAAGAAGCAAAATTGATATTCTGACTAACTTTCTCTTTTGCTATTTTATTTTAAAACCCCACAAAATAGTAATGTTTTGACAACTAAAATTTGACATCAGCTTTGACATTCTGACAGCTGACCGCCCGACCGAGACACGTGACCGCCGTACTTACCTATACACGTCGTAAATGTATACAGGCATATTGCTACAAAGTATCCCGAAATAGTTCCTTTTAATACATTTTACGACTATTAGGCAAAAGATAACATTTTACTGTTGGTCACATCAAGTACAAAGCGTATAGAATTTTACTGCTGATGCTGGTTACATACCACCGCTAAAATGCTTCCTACACGATACGATATTACGATCATCTCATACCTGCCTAAGTAAACAATACAAACAATAGCACGAATCAATGAGAGAAACAAAAATCCACTGCTTATCAACAATTTCTATGTAAGTTCCTCTGCAAACACAAATGCGAGTCAAGAAACGTCTTTTCCGGAATCCCTAGTCATGTCATCATAATTATATCTTTCAACGGTATCATACTACGTGCAAACTTTTTATACAGGGTCAAATTAAATTACTTGGCGAAACTCTGCAGACGTGATAATCGTTTTTAGATATCGATACAAACACGTCTGTGAAATTTATACAAAAAATACAGATTTTGTAAAGTGATATTTAAAATAAATAAAATTATATTAGCAGCGTTCGATGACCCCACAAAAAAAATCATCAAATTCATTTCTTTTTTTGTTTTATCATGTTTAGATATAGATACCCGTCACGTCTGCGGAGTTTCGCTAGATAATTTAATTTGACCCGGTAGAATCTGTACTCAGGTATATTCTGTACATCAGCCGGTCGATTCTGGAAAAATCTCACCGTGATAACTAAGGTGAAGTGAGCTTAGAGTGAGCTGTGAGTCATGCTGATGCTAGGGATTGACACTATTGCCGACTCACTCCACGCTCACTTCACCCAAGTTTTCACGGTGAGATGGTTACAGAATCGCACGGCTGTATGATGATTTGTATTGGCATTATCGATGCGGTAGTAAAATTATTCAACACACTTAAAATGTAACAAATTAACGTTATCTGCAAAACAATGTCTGCACTAGAACACAATTTATTTCTATTATTTAACACATAACATAATGTCACCCCTGAAGGGTTAGACAGACGTATCCCATAGTGTACCCATAGTTGTTCAGTTCTATTATATTTAAGTCCCATATAATATTAATCTGTCTGTAGCGGGCACAAATTCAGACTCCGAGCTGCTATTGGAAAACCTCCAAACGGGAAAACCTAATAATACTTTGTCCAACCTGGGAACTGAACCCAGGACCTAACGCTCAGCAGTCGTGATTGCCACCGCTAGACTGTCGAGGCAGTTGGTTATTTATCATTCGTAACTATGAGTGTAGATTATTGTAAATATTGAGTTGTTATGCAGGATATAATAAACTACCATAATTCGTACGCTCGGCCACACATCAAGCTATTCAGAACCAGTATAAGCTGACTTCTGACTGTACGAAGAACCTATACAATGCGAGGTCAGATAAAACTGGAAATGTATAACTTGTTGTGGCGCCGTGTGTACCTACTAGTCTCATAGACATTTCTGTTACTGCACTCAAACTTTTCAAACTTATTTCACAGGATGGCAATCTCTACGTGGAAATCCCGTCCAGCATCCCGAATGTGTTCATCTACGGACCAGACAAGTATTGTATCGACACGTTTGTCTCGGACAAAGTTGAGCCTCATCTTAACGCTCTCATCTGCTTCGTCGCGAAACCTGAACGCAACAGCTATGGTCTGAGCAGTAGTTGTGAGTATTTTCATTATTACATCATACAACACGAAGAGTAAGGCAGAGGTGTACACACGCCAGCACATCAAGCTACTACGAGTATAATCTGTCAAATTTCTAGATTTTCAACTTTATCGCTAAAGCTAAAGCTATAAGGTTATACAAGACGTCAAGCCCTTAGTATTAGGTTGTCTCATAAATTATTGCCAGTTAAAAGACAAATTATTATTAATATTTTTTATTAATAAAAATACATTTAATCAATTATATAGTCTCCCTCGTTATCAACAACAGTCAGCCATCTACTGGGCAAAATTTGAATACCCTTCTCCCAAAATGAGGCAGGCTGGGACTCGAAAAAATGTTCAAATTCAATTTGAATACTTCCAGAATTATCGATTTTTTTGTCCTAGTAAATGAAATTTAAGAGCTCGAAATAAATGAAAGTCTGAAGGCGCAAGATCCGGGCTATACGGTGGATGTCGAACAGTCAGCCATCCTAGCTCCTCCAGCTGTTTATGTGTTAGCTTGGCGCAATGAGGTCGTGCGTTGTCATGCAAAAGTTGGACTCCAAGTCGTTTTGTCCGCTTAATTTTCAACATCTCTGCTAGTTTGCGAAGCTGCTGCGTATACAGATTGGCGTTAATAGTCTGATGAGATTCGAGGAGTTCCCAGAAAATCATTCCTTGCCAATCCCAGAAAACAGACAACATAATCTTACGACCGTGTTCATTAAGTTCAGGCTGGGCTGGTGGGTTTTCCTCGCGAGGAATCCAATAGACATGACGCGTGTTAGTTTCATAATGTATCCAGCTCTCGTCACATGTAATAATGCCCTTGAGAAAGTCTCGTCTGTGTGGCCGAAGTAACAAACTTTGACAAATGGCCACACGAACGGCCGGTCATGGTCCGTTAACGCATGAAGTGTCCAACGACATCACTTTGCGATATCCCATCGATTTGAGATAACGATCTATAGTCGCGTGGGATTGTCCAAGCGCCTTCTCTAAATCGCGCGTACTATAGTCTGGATGTAGCTCAAGTTCGTGACGCAAAGCATCTTCATCGAAGCTGGTGGGTCGGCCTGGGCGAGGTTGATCTTCGCAGCTTATATCACCGGTGTCAAAACGCTTGTACCAGAAACGAACAGTCCGATCGCTAGTAGTACCCGGTCCAAATGCAGTGTTAATCTTTTTAGCCGTTTCTGTTGAAGAGACCTTAAGTCAATGCTCATATAGCATAATAGCTCGCAGTTGACGCTGATCCATTTTCACTAAAAACTAATTATTGCGTTGCGTCCGCGCCTATTTATACCCTCACCATAAAAGATACTTTGAGTTTAGTTTAATTACGAGAAAATTGGAGAAAATTAAAATATGGCAAGAACTTATGAGACAACCTAATATAATCAAACATTGGTTTTAGTATTCGTGTTACGAACCAAGCGATTGATTCTTAAATTTGTCCACAAAAAAATTAATAGACCTTAGAAACATCAAAGGAGAAAGCTACAACGTTGATAAGCTTGCCCGCATCGATTGGGCACCTTACAATTTTAATGATAAAATATCTGAGCGTCTCATGTTTGCATTTCTCATTTACCGTTGCAAAAACTGTTATTTAGTTGCATTGCCTATGACTTGGCGATGTTTTGTTGTTTCGATAGCAGTTGTTCATCAGCAGTGCTATTCTGTAAAAATCTCACCGTGAGAATTTAGGTGAAGTGAGCGGGAAGTCTGGATGCGTGGATGTCTAGATGCGGAAGGCGGAGGACAGGGTGTTGTGGCGCAGTCTGGGAGTAGGCCTATGTCCAGCAGTGGACTGCGATAGGCTGAGTTGATTGATTGTGCGGGAAGTAAGCTGTCATTAGGGATTAACACTATTGACACTGCTCACTTCAAGCTCACTTCACTTATGATTTCACGGTTAGAATTTTACAGAATCGACCGGTAGATCACCTGATCAATTTTGTACGTTGATATCTCGGAAAGTTGACACTACGGGGTATGGTCTCATAATGTTTATTTATTATTTATTTATTTATTAATTTAATACTTCAAGCACATAAATGTACAGAGGCGGACTTAATGCCGTAGGCATTTTCTACCAGTCAACCTTTGGGTGATGCAGAGACAAACAGTAGTAGGTGCAATCATGAAAATTGCCGGACGGTATTTCTAAAAAAAAACAAAATGGCGGACAGGTAGCATACCTGCCATGGATCTTCAAGCCCCTTTGAATGACGTCAAACCAATTAAACTAGCCGGTTGGTATTACGTCAGTCAAATTTGATCGTAAATGTCATATTACATTAAAAATAAACGGTTTAAAACCAAACTAGAAACACTTTTATCGATAAACGAAAAAAGCTACTTGAATGAATATCATTCCTCGCGTGTTCTAGAATGATCCTAGGACCTTGCCATCAGCAGTGCTATTCTGTAAAAATCTCACCGTGAGAACTTAGGTGAAGTGAGCGGGAAGTGAGCTCTATCATTGCGTAATGGTAGGGATTGACCCCATTAAGTGCTCACTTCACTTATGATTTCACGGTGAGATTTTTACAGAATCAACCGGCTGCTTACCATCTGCACGCGTCCGGTAATATTTCCGATATTACAGAACCCATCCTAATTTCAATGATTTTTTCTAACGTGAGATTATAAAAATTGACGTCTGATAGTTTTTGTACGGAAAAACTGTCAAAAATTCAATATTATTCCTCAGAAGATATCTGGCGTTTGTAAGATCAGTCCTAGGCTGAGAATCTGTTGTATTTGGTCTAAGAACCAACCTGTCATTGCTACCCACAAAATAACTCGTCCACAATGTTTCCAGGCATGCTGATCTCCTGCTTCTTCATTCTACTGACGGTAGCGGTCTATGCATGGCTACCGGACCTCCGCAACCTTCATGGAATGGTTCTAATGGCCTATCTCCTCTGCTTCTTCGTGGGTTTCCTGTTCCTGGCAACCATGCAGATCCTCATCCTGCAGAAAAAGATTACTCAAGAAGTTTGCACTGTTCTAAGTAAGTACTTTTGAAGACAGTTTATTTTCTCTGTGAAGCTGGGTTTTCTATACAACGTGTAACGTTAAATGCGCAAAACCTGAAAATAGTTTGATCAGAATAAAGAGCAGAATTAATTGAACCACTTTTTAATATAGGTCACATTTTTCAAAAAATCTTCATTAAAAACGTAGCCGTGTCTATTTATTAATAGGTCAAGCAAGCCAATGTCAGCGCGGCGAAGCGGCCCGGTGACGACTCCTCCCTCGGCAAAGCGTCGTTGCAGACGCAAGAAACGATCAGAATGGCCAGTTAAACTAAAACAGCACATAAAACCTTTACAATTTTCTTAATGACTCATTTTCTCTCTGAAATAGGTCAATTGAATTAAAAATCAGTTGGGGTGTCTGAGGTTTTGCGCATTTAACGTTACACGTTGTATATTTGCTCACAAACTGAGCTCCAAGCATTTCCTTTGTGTTTGCATTAAGAGCTCTTCGTTTTGCTTGGCCAAATTCATTCTTCTCATTATGGCTCAGTAACTGAATAACTCAGTAACTGAGTACAAGTGTACAGTCGTATTCAGCAATTTAGCCTGTTTTCACTCAAACTAAAATCGCGATGTTGGGTTTTCAACTAGACGCTGAGCCGAGGTATGAAAATCTAACAGAGCGCTTTGAAGAAAACCTAATTGGAAGGAAGAATGGTCTTAATACGTCCATCTCTGTCACACTTTAATCTGCACACGGATTCAGTAATTAATTCAGTGTAGTATGGTCAGAAGATTTCTAAATATTCCCCTTCTTCCTAAAATACGTCTAAGTTCAGCTAAGTGGAATAAGCCCCTACATAAGGACATTACGACAAAGCATATACGCTTGGCAAATTACCTATTCGTACAACCCGCAAGAGTAAACTTGAGACCCGACCGGCCCCGCCTGACCCGCGCGTTGTACCGCTCTCGCCATCAACGCCTCAGTATTCCACGCTTACGTCAACCAAGCGAAGTTTCAAGTTAACTCTTGCTGGTTGTAAGTGGGTGCGCGGACATATTATAGCGGATGCCAGAAAAACTTATCTATTCCGTGATGAATATCCAGCTTAAGGTGGAGGCGTGTTAACACTTAAATCGTGTGAAAGTTCAGACCACCATCTTTCTTCTCTTTCCGTTGGTTTCGAAAAGGTGGTTATGCGTTCAAGTCAGGATTTGTTGAATAATAATGTTTCTTTGTGCTATATCAACATACCTACGGTATATGTGTTAATTCTTAAAGCGTGAATAACAATCAACTTAGTAGTTGTTAAAAATTCTAAAAGACGTTTTATTCTCGCTTGCAGGTTTTGTTTTATTTACATTCTGAATTAGTGTGTGCGTCACAACATTTGAATTTTATTACCGTCGTATTTTTCTTATTGTCTCGATCTTTCGCTTGGTTCAGCGTTCATATTCGTAAACAGGATAAAAAAAATACAAAAAACCACCTTTTTGTAGACGTCACATCGGTCACCTAATAAAGTAAATTAAGTATATTAATTTCGTATTTTACGAGTTTGTTATTGTTTTTAACAAGAATAATCTAGATAGCTTTGTTTTAGAATTCTATCCTCATATGAACTACAGCTAGATGTTTTAGAATAGACTATAGGTATGTTTTGGAAACTCCGGTGTTCCCATTTCACAGCTGCCACGGATTATTATTATTATTATTTTTGTTTCTATTTGCTGTACTCTGGACGCTTTTAACATGTACGTCTTTTTAACTGACTTAAAAAAAGGAGGAGTTTCTCAATTTGGATGTTTATATATACCACATTAATTTTAGTATAAGCGAAACCCGAAACACGTGTCTAGTATTTTTATGTAAAGAATCTATGTATGTATTGTCTTCAAAACTGTATCATGAAAAATCACAAAGTTTTAAGCTTGTTATGTTACCTGGATGTCCGTACAAAAATATGCTCACACCACGCGGCGCCTCCGCGCCGCCCGCGCCTCCAGCCCGCTGTGCGCCCGCGCCTAGTGACCGGCCGTGACCTGTGTTGTGCGCATATGATTGTGGATAATAATATGTAATTAGTGTCGCTCGGTGTCCAACTTGTAGCCTTTTTTAAATATTTTTGAGACAAAATATAACACGGTGTAAAAATTATTGGAAGCGGTTCAGTTACTTATTCTGAACAAACTATATTCAGAATTCAGATTTGCAATATACTAAAAATAATGTTGTATATGTATATATATTATGTATGTTCGGGCATAACTCCGTCATAATATATAGACGGATTTGCAAAATTATTTTTTTAATGGATTCGGTATGCGGTATGCCTCAGGGGTGGTCCCATATAAATGTTATTAACTTTGCTTGGGTAGTTTTTGAGTTAGCTTCAATAATACGATTTTTTTCCACTTAGTTTATATTGATGATTTTTTAATAACTTCCTATCACTGATATTTGTATAGCAAGTATTATTTTTTTTTTTGAAGCCAATTGTTTTTTTTTTTTGTTAAAGTGTTTATTTACATCGTTCTCACATATAATTATAAATTCAACATTAATGATGCAATTAATATTTTTGTAACAATATAATTTAAAAGAGTGTTCATGGAGTTTCTTGCCCGTTCTGCTCCATAGGTACCTACTACGCTTTGCTATGGGCAACTAGCTTCAAATTTTCTGACTGACCGACTCCTTGACAATTCAAAACTTAAATGGTTTAATTGAAATCAATGCTTTTAGTTTGAGTTAAATTGCCCTATGACCGTTTTCACTAACACACTTTAATTAATGACGAAACAAAAGTTAGCTATTGGATTTTCAACCTTCGGCGCTTAGCGGAGCGTTGTCACTTAGCTTGGATGTATTCGGTAGGTAGATATTTTCCGGAAAACTGGCAGCCCTTTTTTACCAATTAGCTTCCTCGTGTTACTTTTTGCATTTGTTTCTTAAATTGATAAACACCTCAGTTGAGTGATTTTCTCACAGCGAACTGTATGAATTGCGAACTCACGCAATTGTTTTCTACACTAATATTATAAAGAGGTAAAGTTTGTAAGTTTGAATGTAGGAAGTAATCTCTGGAAGTACTGCTCCGATTTCGAAAATTCTTTCACTGGCCGAAAGCTACACTATTGCCCACTGCCATATGGTATGTTTTATAGTATAGTTGTCTACCACGCAGGCAAAGTCGCAGGCAGTAGCTATCTTTTATATTACTTTGTGATTATGGAATTGTAACTTCTTTTGAAACACAGGAAAACTAACTGTAAGCTGTACTTAACTGTAAGCACCATATTTCACAAAGAAAATAAAAAGTCACTGTCAGTTATTTTTTCCGTACACATGTAATAATTACATGTGTACGGAAAAAAAAACTGACAGTGACTTTTTATTTTCTTTTTATTTTTACTTTCAACGTGTTAATAATTATTATTACCACGTTGCAAGGCTCGCTAGCCCACGTTCGTACGAGCGCGTTTACCGTGCGACGATTTTTTTTTCGTGCACTAGATTTACAACGCACTGCTTAACGCCGAGAATTGAAAATACAACAGTGTATTTTTTTGACGCGCTGGAATGCTCTCAATGTTCGGATAAACACCGGGACTTGAAAATCCAGTGCGCGATAAATCCCGCCGCAATATTTTTAGGTCCGTGCGAACCTGGACTTACATGCCATGTAATCTTGGCTCCAATTAGACTTATTTCCTGCAATTATTAAGCGCAAAGAGTATCTAAGTAGGTAAGCTACTCGTGATGATTCATTAAAAAATAAACTATTGTGTTATTCGGTATTTCCAGTCCGATTTCCATATTGTGGCGGGTCTATTACAAAACAAGGTTTATCTTTAGACCCCTGGGTCTAAAGAAAACCTCAAACGAAAGAAGAATTAAGAAGATTTGACTTCAAACTTCAAAAGAAGCTCGATGTTTTTTGCAATTTGAAGTTAAAGTTCTATTTACGAAAACTGACGTTAAACCCCAGTATAAGTTGGCAATTTTGTGTTTAGAACTTTGTACCTTGTTGGGAATAAAGCTTGTGCTTGGACTATTAGTTAGAACTTGTTTTCTAGTAAGAAGGTAGATTTCATTACAGCCGGTCGATTCTGGAAAAATCTCACCGTGATAACTAAGGTGAAGTGAGCTTAGAGTGAGCTGTGAGTCATGCTGATGCTAGGGATTGACACTATTGACGACTCTCTACGCTCACTTCACCCAAGTTTTCAAGGTGAGATGGTCACAGAATCGCACGGCTGGTTTCAATTAAATTAACTGGTAAACCTTTAAAGATGGTGTTAGTATCGATATCTAAGCATGATGAAATTAAAAAAATATGTTTTTCTCATTTTGGCATTATATGGGCAGCCTATAATATTCCCACTACTGTGACACAGGCCTCCTCTCGGTGAGAGGGAGTGGGCCACCACGCAGGCCTAGTGTGGGTTGGTGGATGTCACAATGTAGCTTTGCCTGGGTTCGAACTCACGCCCAACAACCCGTAAGTCGGGGCTAATACCTGCCACCACCACCACTACTGCTTCCCATTTTTAACAGACTTCAAAAAAGGAGGTTCTATATTCGACCACCATATACGTTTGTACGAGTATGTCCGCAATTTTCTCAAAAAATAATGAACCAATTTTGATGTTTCTTTCATTACCGTGATCTACATACTTAAGGAAGGTTTTAGTATATAATACATTAGGTAATTATTCTTATGTACGAAGTTATATGCATAAAATGTACTGCTTCTCCGGCATTTCTATGCGAATTGGGATGATTCTTCTAATCGGTGTATTCAATTCTTCAATGCAGCTTAGCTTGGCACCGCGTGGCTGCAATTTCATATCTTTGCATTGTTTTTAATGGAGAAGAAACCTCTAAAAAGAAAACTACAACAACAATATCAAACGACTTAAAATAATTTCGGAAGTCGGTCTCATAAAACTAAATTGCGGAACCAACGACAGCGACTTCCGAAATTAAAGTTATTTTTATAAAGTTTGATTGTTATTGTTGTTGTAGTTTTTTTTGGAAGTCGGTTGTATTTTTTTTTTGTCTAACTTTTTTGTTATTATTGTATCTCAAATTGTGTGCTTTTTTGTTACAGCGTTCATCATCTACTTCTCTCTACTGTCAGCATTCTTCTGGTTGAACGTCATGTGCTACGACATCTGGTGGACGTTTAGGTAATTAACTATACTTACTTAAAATTATATCAACATAACATCGGCTCCTTCTCCGAAGGGTTGGGCAGAGGTGTACCTATAGTACAGACGCCAGCACATCAAGCTACCCGAAACTGAAATTTTTTCCCAATCAACTTTGAGCCTTATGCTTTAGCGATAAAGTTGAAAATCTATTAAAGAAATTTGACAGATTGTACCCACATTTCATCAGTTATGTTTAAGTCCCATGTATGTGGGTGGTATGTGTATGTGGGCGAGCCTATCAGACAGCGAAAAATCCAGACTCGGCTGCTGGGGAATTCCTAATGTAATAAAAACCTATCCAAATGTCATTTATTCAAATTAGGCTGAGAATCAGCAATTTTGTAACGGAAAGTCCCCGACAGCACAGTTGTCTGTTAAGAGCTCAACTGTCACTGATGAGACACAATTTCTTTTTTAGGGTTCCGTAGTCAACAAGGAACCCTTATAGTTGCGCCATGTCCGTCACCCCGTCCATCAGTTCGTCCGCAGCTTAGCTCAGTGACTCTTACTACTAGAAAGCTATAATTTGGCATGGATATACATAATAATCACGCCGAAAAAATGGTCAAATAAAATCTTGAAATAAAAGTTTTTAGGGTACCTCCTCTACACGTAAAGTGGGTATGTTTTTTTTCACGTCTACGCATGGTATAGGGTAGGTTTGTGAAAACAATTTTTCAATTCGGGGATCCGTTTGTGAAACATTAAGCTTTAAGGTGCTCATTTTTTTTAGAGTCAAGTGTCCCCTCTGACAGCTGAATGGTTGTTTTTGGATATGTGAAAAAATTCTTGGTAGTAGTATATATAACGAAGTTAAAAGGAAAACTATCACAGCTAAGTAGGCTTTACAAGTTTACGAGTAATAGTCGACCAACTTACATTTGAAGTTGCAATGTATGGGAGAACATAGTTTTCAACTACAATGTTAAGTTTGTTCTTGGGATAAATTCATTCCACCTACGGAACCCTTCATTATGCATGGTCTGACACGAACTTGGCCGGTTCTTTTATTGTTAGCGAACTTAATAAACTTGCCAAACAGACGAGGCGATGTTAGAAACACTAGTGTAATCTTTTATCTTTATCTTGTAACCTGTTCTTCGAAGATTTAGTCAATTTTATTATTAAAATGGTAGATATAATTTAGTTTTAGATAAAAACAAGGTCAACTTAAGGAGAAATCCAGCTAAGTGAACCTGTCTGGCTACTACTTAGACTTACCTGTTATTCTTGTATTATTTTTGCATATAATTATTAGCTGATAAAGTAGCTAACTCAGAGGTTCCAAACCTTTTTTCTCATAGACCACTTTAAAAATTTTGCTGGTTCCTGGTGGACCCCCTGCAGCTACATTTCTACCATATTCCCAAAACTCGACAAAAAATATGAAGACTAGATCTAATGTAGACCCCCGTCAAGTCTCCCATGGACCCCTGTGGGTACACCTGGACCACTTTGGGGATTAATGAGCTAACTCATCAGTGTCTCGAGCTTTCATAGCTTTTTGAATACCATGTTACAGAATTACAATAATTTCGTGAATGCACATGGCATAGCATCTTGAGTGATAGCATCTTAGACTTTCTTATCTCGTATCTGATGTTAAGAGATCATCCTACCTTCAATAACAATGCTAGTTTAATCACGAATTGTCCCTCCAGCTCCATATTCTGGACAACCCTAGGTTTGGATCCAGTATCGTTTGGCAGGAGTTGGAGGGTAAGAGGGGTTAAAGCTGGTAGGGGTTGGGCCCCCGATTATAATGCCACCACTCTTATTAGAATTTTAGAATTTTTCGAGAAATTAATTTAAAAAAAATCTACTCTCAAATCGGATAAAAAGCGAAAACAAGACGTTAAAATGGGCGATTCTTAAAAGCAACTTTAAAGTTTTTTTTAAGGTTAGGTTACAATAATTTGTTTTTCTCAAGAAACGGTGCGTTACCTTTTCATGGGAGTGGAGCTAGGGAAGAAGCCCTCCTGCCTAACGATACTAAATTATTATCCAACCTTATAAAATTCTGGAATTCCAAAGCAAAAAGTTTTACAATGTGGCACCACATTTTAAATACCAATAATAATTTCTTTGTGACTGATATATATGTGATATGATGTCACATATACATCAGTCTTAGTCTATACCGAATAGGACTGTTTACAATAAGGCTCATTATTACTTTTATGTTTCAGTGGCAAACGCGCACACGGTCGTTCAGGGTCTCAAAACAAACGCTTCATGTACTACGCAATATATGCGTTCGGCGTTCCAACTGCGCTGACCATCATACTCGGTGCCTTGGAGTTCTCTGACCTACCCATCCAACACCCACTGCTGCCTAAGCTCAGAATACAAGGATGCTTCTTGTATGGTTCGTATTATTTTTATTTAAAAAGTATTAACGACATTTTATTCCGAAACTCTAACGACTAGTCTTGCCAATGCTCTTGTGTAACCCAGTAACTGGGTTGTGGAGGTCAGATAGGCAGTCGATCCATTTAAAATCCGATTATATTGGAAATGTACCCCAACATAGTTGAGAAAAGTCTAGGCAGATGATAATGACTTTTTCCATACTAATTTGAAATGGTTTTTGAAGCATTTGTAGCCAAAATTATTACTATTGCTCAGATGTCGCATAAGGTCCAAAAGTATTATGCAGAGGATGCCCAGCTGTAGTGTATGTGATATAAATTGTTGTGGGCTGGTATCAAACGACGCAATTGCAAATACCAATATGTGTCTTTTTTTTTAGCGTATCGATAGCAATCTAAATGGACTTAGGCCAGAATTCAGCTACTTGCTTGGCGCCATCACCAACGTCATTATATGTCTGATGCCGACATTTAATTTATATCATTAAAGAACTACATGCAGATGGACTACGAGATATACCACCAAGTATACAACAACAAACAACAACAACAACAACAGCAATAAATTAAAATTAAGTAAAGACTTTGTGTAGCATTTCTGTTCTAAAGCCATGTTCTAACAATTTACAGGGAACAGCAAATTGCTTTACCTGTATGGGCCGATTGTGCTTCTCTGTGTGGCAAACATGACATTCTTCGGACTGACTGCCTTCAAGATATGGAAGATCAAGAAAGAGACGAAGATGCTGCGTGGCAAGGAGAGCTCCACACATGACCAGGATAGAAAAGAGACTCAGAGGTAGGTGCCTAAATCTACTTTAAAGATGAAAGAACCCCAAACAAGTCTAATAACGATTAGTAAGAAATCAAAACATAGGCTACATATAATGATACATATTAGTTTAATGCTAACGATGATACCGGTGACGGTGATGATAGAAAAAACAAGCATAATCAGGCTATAAATTTCTCACTGCTGAGACGCAGTGCCTGCCTGGATCTTCTCACAGAGAGTCTCCTCTTACTTTACTTTCTGTAATATATTTTATCATATTATATACAACATTATTTTTAGAATATGCAAAACCCGAAACACGTGTCTAGTATTTTTATATAAAGAATCTATGTACAAAATTTCAAAACTGTAACATGAAAAATCACAAAGTTATAAGCATGTTATGTTACCTGGTTGTCCGCACAAAAAGATAGTCACTACGTGGCGCCCCCGCACCGTCCGCGCCTAGGGCCGTGACTTGTGTTGTGTGCATATGATTGCGGATAGTGTCGCTCAGTGTCCAACTTGTTACCTTTTTTAAATATTTTTGGGACAAAATATAACATGGTGTAAAAATTATTGGAATCGATTGATTTTCTTATTCTGAACAAACTATATTCAGGTTTGCAATATACTAAAAATAATGTTATATTATCATCATTGCTCTCAAATCGGTTAGGGAAAACATGATGAGGAAACCGCTATATCCTAGAAAGTACAAGAGATGACAATAATTATAATGCTTAATGTTTAAAAGAGAATGCCGTCAAAAACAGGGCGCCCTGTACCAAACGAAAAGTCCGCTGTCACAACTAAATGTAGTGTATTTGGAGGAGAACTTAATGCCCTTCCTATAGATATTGCTAACTATTTTTTACATGCGATTCCCGCAATTCAACCTACTTAACCTAACGCAACCTACTTAATATTTTGAGGTTACGGTCGAGAAAATGACGAATGAACGATGACGATGAATCATGTAGGCTTCGCTAAATCTAATTTAAAAAATAGGAGTAATTTTATGAACTACATTTGGTTCTGACCCGCTCCCTCGCATGTTGGTATGGCCCATGTTGGCATTCTCTTTTTTCTACATACCTTGAATCTCCTTTATAAGAGGCATGAATTCTCGGTTAAACATAAAAATAGGCCAATTCGTGAGTAAGTAACACTTGTTATTAAGCTTACTAAAAACAATTTCATTGTGGCCAAAAGTATGTCATTTAAATATTCCAGGTTCACTCTGTACGTCAAGTTGTTCACCGTGATGGGTATCAACTGGATCCTGGAGGTGGTTAGCTCCTTCTACCCTGATGCTGACTTCTTCTGGCAGTTCTCTGACGCCTACAACGTGCTCGTCGGCCTTATTATCTTCATTATCTTCGTGTGCAAAAAGAAAACGTGGATGATGATTAAGAAGAGGTTCGTCTTTTTTTGTAGTTGTCGACGAGATGATAAAAGCAGTTATTCAAATTGACAAAAAAGTTGACCTTATTTTATGTTAACGTATAAGCTAAAGTTTCCCCACCTTCAGCCTAAAGCCGCACATACACATGCCTGTAACTTGCACAAAAGTATGCAAGTAGCTTGCATGTCATTATGACATTCAATAATCAGAAGATGCAAGTTATGCATGTGTAATACGTGCTTTATGCACATCAACGCCGTTGATAGACTGGGCCACTACATAGCACAGCGTGATTCACTGCAGTGTTGTCTCTTATGTAGATCAGTTGGACAATGTCATTGGTGTGTATTAAATACGACAGATACCAATGCATTTAATTTAATTATATGATGTTTAAGTCACTTAATTATGTGAAAATATGTATAAGATAGACCTAGTGTTAATAAGTAATACGATAATTTGAAAATTACGTCTAACTTAGTTCTTAATGGGGTTCTTTAGATACTTTGACCACTCGCACACGAAGGGTTCCGTGCCACAAGGTAAAAAACGCCAAAAACAACATGTTTCTTGTATGGAGACCCTCTTTAATTATTAACTTTATTTTATTTTTATAGCGGCAATAGAAATACACTCTCTGTGAAATTTTCAACTGCCTCCCTATTACGGTACATGAGGTACAGCCCGCTGGCAGACAAATGGATGGACCGACGGATGGAAGGACAGATGGACGGACGGACGGCCGGACAGCCGAGGCTTAGTAATAGGGCCCCGTAGGCACCCTTTGTGTACGGAACCCTAAAAAAGAGTAAGAACAAAATCATATCAACCAAATCATAGGTTACTGAAGTATTCAAATAGACTGTGAACATTGATGTAGGTTTTTAATACATCAATGACTGTGAAGCATTTCGTTTTTAGAATACGTATGACATGGTTTAAGTAATTTAAGATCGAAATAAGTTAGTGTAGTGACACACCTCATGATTACATTTATATAAAATATGTTATTGTACGACTGTAATGTATTATTGTTCAAAAAGATCTTAAGGTTGACTCATTCTGTACCCAGGATTAAAGACTTTCAACGAACTGATTCGAATAGCAGAGAGATAAACATAAACAATGTCAGTAATAAAAAAATAAGCCGTTGGAAAACTAACCAAGATAGAACTGCCAGCCTTGAAACGGTAAAAACAGGAGTAGAAAGAGACTCTGGAAATAGTAAATCCAACCAGACAACGCCATTATAGTGAACAAAAAAAAAATTGATGGCAACCGTTGGCTTCGCTGCGAAAAATAAGACTTCAATTTTGAAGACAGTTACAATAGCACTAAATAGAGAAAAAACATCAGAACATCACGACGTCCAATTAGATGAAACCGATGAAAAAAAAATCAGATGCTTAAGAAAATCGTTGACACAAAGATATGATTGGTAATATAAACAGTAAAAACATCGAACAAATCAATCTTGGGGCAGATATGAGATGTATGGAATGAAATACGAGTGAAAAGGTACCGAAAAGTCTTGTTCACAATTAATAGGATTTAGTGACTGGTAGTTTTATACTAACTTTTGCAAGAATGTTTTGGCAACTAATTCTAAGGGCTTAGTAATATTGTGTGCGGTTTGGACGTAGATAACGCAGTTTTGTAAGGGTTAATTTGTGAATGTCTATTAATTTATAAAATATTTTAACTTTAATTAATAAACTATTATAAAAAAAAAAACAATAATCTTTGTATTTTATACACCAATTTGGTTTCCTATTTGCACTTCTAGTTAACAATATTGGTTTGGGAAAAAATAGTGTGCACGATCGAAATTAGATTTCCATATTTAGAGTTTTAGATTAATTTTAAAATGTAAGCAAGTCCGGTGAACAGCAAACAGAACAGGTGGAGGAAGATAAAATGCAAAGTACGTGGATTGTTACCAACTATTGACTAAAAACATCAAAGTGTGCCGCTTTTGTTTTAAGGATGTGTTATGAAGCTTCATAATGCTTATTTTGTCGTTTATTGTGATTTATTGTGACCAGTCCATGCCTGGAATGCACTAAGAACTTAACATCCGGGTTCCGAAACGAAAATCAACGATTCCTCATAATCAAAATCAAGTTAAGTGAGATCACTTCGATCTGAGTTAGATTTCTATAATAATAAAAAAAATATATATTGACACAGCAGTTGATACCTATGCGTCAACGATTTTTATATTTTTTTTTTTGTATTGATTTTCCTTTTAGAAACCGGGTGCTAGTGAGCACATGAATAATTGTTAATCTTCATTAGTTTAACGCTATGAATTTTTAACCTAGTATTTTCTAGGTCATCATTCGATGTAGGGATTTTTGCATATCTAACGCAGTTGGATGACTTTTTGGATTGTTTTGCATCTAATGTTTGCGCTTTAAATATGACTTTTAATTACATTTTTGAAAATTATTCATAATTAGGTATTGCATTTTTTTTTTCATAATTATTTGAAAAACTTTCAGCAGTATTTTTTAAATTAAAAACAAATCATATTTATATTAGATACTGCCTAAATAATAGCGGTCCTGTCTACGCGACGGGCGATACTAAACTAAATTGCCATAACAATGTTGCCTTTTTTGTCTTCAACTTTAAATATTCTAACTTTTAATTAGCTATTGCATATGCATCCCATCCCATCATGCTTGCTAAATGTTGTGTTGCTAACAGCATAATTATTTGTGCACAGATACGGGCAGCTGAGGGGAGACCCGTTGTCCAGGACACAGACCACCATGTCGACAACTAGGACAAACTCCAATTCCCGAGATGAAATACAAATGAATTCCATCCAAAAATAATGTTAATCTTATAATCGTTATTTGGCAGCAACTTGAATGATGTTAAGGCCGGGCTACACGATGCAGCTTGCATGCTCAAACAGCATTAGGCATTCACACTATAGCAAGACTTTACACGGCATACCGTCTTGCCGTCTCGACGTTATATGCTTGCTTGTGCAAGTAAGATGGAGCGTGTACCCGGGCCATAATGTAGGCGTGCGTGAAACAGATTTGTCAACGGGAGACTGTTTATCGTTGTTATAGCTTTTGCTATATAATTTTTTATCGACATTTTTAAGCTTATTTGTACATACTACTATGCACAAAGTTACTGTTTATGAGAGGTGGTCGTATAAAAGTATGAAGGAAATAATATTATATTGTTTAGTGCCATTAGGTATATTCCCATCTGCCGAGAAAACAGGACAAACTTCTGTTTTATGTGCGCATGATATTCAAAACCGAATTTTAAAAGGTCACAATAAGACAAATGAGTGTTTTCTTGTCCGTATTATGTAAAAATATTATGTTAAGAATTTTAAAATCCAACACACTTTCAGCAAAATTTGAAAGAAAAATATTGTAAAACGTTGCCTAAAAACTTGCCTTTGAACACTGTTTTATGTCGTTTATCATCTTTGGACCAGTAGTTAGAACATTTGGGTAGCTATAATATTAACAAATCGGTACCTAAGTTAAACGATAATTATTGCTGTTTTCGCTCCAATTTTAGAATTACCAAGACTGCTTGAAATAATTTGATGATGATCTTGAAACTGATCACATAATTTTAAACCGCACACTCACATGCGTGTAACTTGCAAAAAAGTATGCAAGTAGCTTGCATGTCATTGTGATGATAAGAAGTTTTTAATATTATTTACCATTTTAATTTTACAGTCATACTATATGCAGCGTGTATCAGAAATGTGTAGTTATATTTAAAAGTGTGGTACATACCATCAAGTTGTTCAGTTTGATGGTCTGTATCAGGCCCTTAAATATGATCACACATTTCTGATACATCCTGTGTACTATGTAAATATTATCTGGTTTGAAAATAAAAATGAATATTAAACTGTTATAAAAAACATGTCACAATAGCATGCAAGTTTAACATGCAGATTTTGATCTTGTGCAAGTTACAGGCATGTGTATGTGCTTTACTGTGTTGACTGCAGTTTGCTCCAGCAGGGTAATTGCGTAACACACTATCAGTAGCAATGGGTTTCCTTTTGACAGTTCAACAACATTCATTGCGTTATTTACATTGCTAAGCAGACACATTATTCGAACATATGGAGCAATGGATTAGCAATATGCTTCAAAATTATTCAAATTGAGAGTAATTGTGTGTTACGCAATTAGGGTGCTGTTAATGATAGGAATGATTGACAAAACTATCCTGTACTCGTAGCTATAAGGTAGCTATCTACGTCTTGCACTTCAAGATTTATTAAGTAATTAAGTATGTTTTAAGAAATAGCTGTATTGTTGTTGCACCTCAGTGTTATTGTGGAATAGACATTTGAAGCATTTACTAGTTAAAACGCCTATATAATGATATACTATACCGTTATTGTTATAAAGTAGTTCGATTTTTTTTTTTATGGCAGCCAGAAGGAGCGGGTACCAATATAAGAACAAACATTTCTAAAATGTATTTGAATGATACCTATACAAAATATCAAAAATTAACAAACGAATATCTATTTATTTTAACTTGGTGTTACATATAATTTTAACATCAAGCTCAAACAAGATCTGTGGAGCAAACTTCTTCTTTACTCGAGCTAAGTACAGTAAAATTAACATAACATAACACATACATAATGTGGGGTAAGGGGGTAAGGGAAATCAATCTTATTATTATTCAATTAATGTTCAATTTCGTATGATGCGCTTGATCGAAGTCGCTTACAGATATAACAACATTATACAAATAAGTTTTCTTTTTCGTATGAACCGTACTTAGCTTAAGAAAAGTTTAAGTGCGCTCTACGTATCTTTGCCTAAGCATTTACTTAGATAGCATTATTTTGATCTCATGAAAGTAGCATCACAGCTAAGTGTGCATACATCACAAGAATAACTTAGAATGAATTAGATTGTAAACATAGAAATAAAGTATTTGTGTAACGCAATTATGTCTGTTACATCATTTACGCGATGAGAGCTCCTAGTCCTTCATCGCCCACGATGCAAAAATGAATTTGTAATCTTGCAATTATAGCAATGTTTAAATGTGCGTGTTAAATTATTTCAATACATACCTTCTCTTATTCAACCCATATCCATTCAATTCTGCTTGTAGGTTTCCTCCACTGTAAGCCATTTTTCCTGTTCTTAGGCCTCACTTTTCTCCTTGGTGGGCCTCCCGCAAGCAACCAGTGGGGTAATTGTGTAACACGCTATCCATCAATCAGACTATGATGTTCCCACGCCTGGGACACACGCCTCTTCTTTATGAGAGGGAGTAGGCTGTAATCCAGTGCGGGCTGATAGATGTCACATGTCTTCGAATTTTTATTTCTAGAACATGCCGGTTTCCTCACGATGTTTTCCTTCACCGTTTTGAGAGCTGTGGTGATGAAATAATTTACACAATGTAAAGCGTCTGTCTCGGTTCGAACCTACGACCAACAACTCGTAAGTCGCGGCAGTTACCACTGGGCCACCACTGCTCACTGCAACACGCTATCAGTAAAATGAAATTCAAAAAGCAATGGCTTGCATTTCGACATCCCAAAGACACGTCAAAAACGTATTTACGTTGCTGAGCAGACAAATTTCTCGCAGATATGAAGCAATGGATTAGCAATATCCTTCAAAATCATTCTGATTGTGATTGGACGTCTGTTACTAAATTAGGACTGTTACTAGTCATTTTTCAAAAAGTAAGTATATAGTATTCCGGCTGTAGCAGTGCTCATAATCTCATATAATTTACATTCCATATCAGCCGTGCGATTCTGTAACCATCTCACCGTGAAAACTTGTGTGAAGTGAGCGTCGAGTGAGTCGTCAATAGTGTCAATCCCTAGCATCAGCATGACTCACTCTAAGCTCACTTTACCTTAATTATCACGGTGAGATTTTTCCAGAATCGGCCGGCAGAAGGGCTATTCTCGTAATTTTAAGAACGTTCACAGTCTGATCAAAGTCAACCTGTCAATATTATCTCTAATTTCCCTACATTTTTGACAAGTTTTTGACATTAATTGTCACTGAGATGACATTGCGACTAGATTTTGAACGATTTTAATTACGGGAATTAACCTTCAGTTACCTACTTTAGTGAAATGTATCCCGAGTTGATTGTTGAGTCATCAACTCAGCCTATCGCAGTCCACTGCTGGACATAGGCCTCCCCCAGACTGCGCCACAACACCCTGTCCTCTGCCTTCCGCATCCAGTCTACCACAGCCACCTTCTTTAGGTAGTCCGTCCATCTAGCTGGGGGGCGTCCCACACTACGCTTGCCGATTCGCGGTCTCCACTCCAGGACTCGTCTGCTCCACCGGCCATCGGCCCTTCGACAGACATGGCCAGCCCACTGCCACTTCAGTTTGTTTGAGTGATCATTTGTAACAATAAGGTCCTAATAAGTTTTTGATTGCAATGGAATTTGAACTTTGTTGTCTATGATATTCAGTTTGTTGTTCTATAACTTGAACATAATCTCAAATTCTTAATTCAAATATAGTTTTGTTGCGAGACGTGGTCTGTGACTTATTTTATTACAATAATTATTGCGCGGCCATGCGCCCACGATTAGCCGCTTCAGGCACGGTTTCCTAGAAAAGCGGTGGCCATAGGACATAGTGTGCGTAATTTACCGGAAAGCGACGTCACTGTATAGTTATTTATGGAAGTGAGTTATTGTGTTTCTTAGAGAGCGTTTTTTGACACCGTAATGTTAAACCCCGCTGCCATCATTTTTATGACTACGGCCCTTGTGTGGGGGCCCCGGCCTTCTGGGACACCGTAGCTTTAAGGCTTTGCGAGAAAGCCTTCGACTCCATCGAAATATGGGCAGTTCTGGCCTCTCTGCAACGATGTCGAATTGACTGGCGCTACATCGAAGCATATATATGTTTGTATGACACTGCCAGAATGACTGTCCAGATCCAGGATAAGAAAACAAGCCCCATCCAACTGCTCAGAGTGGTGAGACGCGGGCTGTGTATTCCCGAAACTGTTCACCAATGCGTTGGTGGACGTCTTTAAGACGTTATACTGGACTAAACAGGGTATCGATATTAACGACTAGTACATCTTACTGCTTTGCTTTGCCAATGACATTGTCATAATGGCAGAGTCACTGCAACAGTTAGACCAGGTGTTGCATAGCCTCCCGAGAACAAAAAAAAAAAAAGGTGTTGCATGGCCTAAACGGGCCCTGTCGGTGGTTGGCCTCAGCATGAATTTGCACAAGAAGAAAGTCATATACAATTCTCACGTTTTGCCGAGTCCAATCCACCTCGAAGGGTCACTTCTCGAATTTGTAATAGACTATGTCTACTTTGGGGAACACAACTTTGAGAATGAAGCTGACAGGTGGATCCAATTAGGTTTTGCAGCGTTTGGAAAACTACATCAAGTATTTTTGTCACCTATCCCGCAATGTTTGAAGACCTTCCACCAGTACCTCCTAGCCGTTATGACATATGGTGCCGGGCCAAAACGTGGACACTGACAGTCAGGGTGATCCACAAATTTAAGGTCACACAGCGCGCTATGGAGCGGGCTATGCAAAAACTTGGAAGAATAAAATCAGGAATGAAATTATCCAGAAAAGAACCGGCGTTACCGACATAGCTTGCACAGTAAGCAAGCTTAAGTAGCAGTGGGCTATCCATGTTTACTGAAGGACCAGACCAATGGTCGATGGAGTAGGCGAGCCTTGGAGTGGAGAACGCGTATCGGCAAGCGTAGTGTGGGACGCCCCCCAGCTAGATGGGCCGACGACCTTAAAAGGGTGACTGGGACAGACTGGATGCGTAAAACGGAGGACAGAGTGTTGTGGTACAGCCTGGGAGCTGCCTATGTCCAGAAGTGGACTGCTAAAGTCTGAGTTGATAGATATTTTTGTGCATGCGAAAACTGTTTTATTTTTTCCTGGGCACGAATAACAGTAAAGTAAGAAATATTTTGTAGTACCCCTTTGATAGTTGATGTAGTTCTGTTAAATTGAAAATACTTGGCTCCTCTTTTCCCGTCAATTTCAGACCAAGTGTAACAAACAGAAGCCATTTCCTGTGCATGATTTATAAAACCTGCCGAGCTGATTGGCTTAACCGCCTGCGTGGGAGCATTCACGTACAATTTTGTACTATCAAGTTGATACATAATCATTAATAATAACAATAATTTTATGATTAGTAATTTTACTTATGAGATGTAGTATATACTTGGACGGAAAAGATAAAATACTTCTGTATCTTTAGCAGAAATTTAACTGCACAGTAAAATTGCTGATAACCCGCAAACCGCTTAATAACAGTCAGGATAAATTGCTTAAACGCCATGCCTCATTCCAATTTACTTTTTATTTATTTATTTATTTAAATAGAACGGCCGAAGCCAATTACACATTTTAATATAATTTGAGATAAAATATAATTGATTCAACTCAGTCATGCATTCTTCTCACAAAACTTCAAACATTCTGATAGTATCGTCTTCCATTCATCCGCAAACATATCAAGATTTGTGTTTGAGTCCAGGAGAGCGTTAATAGCGCGTAATGTCCAAGGGATGGGTGTTACGTAAATCAAAATTACTTAACCCTTAAATTCATCGTGATGGCCATCAACCAACCCAATGCCATATTTTCGTTTCCACAGAGGACGGGGATTCCCCAATTGTTAGAAATAATAAAATAATTTTGTTCCCAGTAGATTCGTTCTGATTACATAAAGATGTAAATTTCCACCAGGCCATTTAAAAAATAAAAATAAAAAAGTATTTTTCTGAATATATTTATTTTAAATATTTTTTCCTTACTATAGAGCTAATGTTACGTCCAAATCAATTTAATTTGCTTAAAATTATAAATCATGCAATTAAGGGTTAAGCCAAGTTATTCTTAAATTTCAAGAAGAGCACAATTACTAATACGACATTGTTTCCCAGACAGCAGAAAGTAAAATTTACTTAAATTGACATTTGTATATCTATATAGTAACCCCTTACTAATAAACGTTTTATAGCATCTGTATAGTTAAATAATGCTCTATCTTCAAGTCAAATTACTGACGAAATATAGAAATCGTGTAACTATTCATCTGATATAATACGTTTATTAATAAGGGGGTAAGTAAACATGACTTATGCGACACTCGTATAAAAAAGACCGAAAAGTGTGTCGCTTCAGTAATCGAAAAAACAAACTTCCTTTTTACGGGTTACTGAAGCGCCACAAAAGTCTGCTTCGATTGCAATGCTACCTAAATGGATCGATGCAGAAAAAATGCTGATTCTAAATATGTATTACAAAATGAAATAATAACCTCTACATAAGCTTTTAAATAATATGTATTTAACTCAATATGTAATTTTGCTTTTCGACTTTGCCGGCGGCTCTCATGATCTCTTCTCGTGTCAAATGATTTCGTCGCTCCATATCGATGCAATTTTTTTCAGTTCCGATGTAGAAATGGTAATGGTTTTGTAAAAACGCTCTTACATACTTTTATAGGAATCTGCGTTTATAGGGTACAGACGTGATGTTATGCTGTGCGATTGCGTAAATAATGCATACATATGCGATAGCAGCAATCGCGGTTGTTTTTTTGGTATTTATTGAAGAGTTCCGTTGTCTGTCTCCAAAACTCATCACCAGATCTTTACGAAATTTAAATTGGACCGTTTCGGAATAAACCGTTATCGAACAAAAAAATATTTTTGCGTATCCGTCCATATATGACGGAGTTATGCCCGAACATACATAAAAAAAACAAACAAAAAAAAATATATATATAACCATCCGAATTGATAACCTACTCCTTTTTGAAGTCGGTTAAAAATAAGCTAAAACTACGTTGTTTTTTTTAATTGCATCACGGTAGTCTTTTGCCTCCGGATTATAAAATATAGGATACAACGAAGTTAATTTGACTTAGTTGTAAACT
Source organism: Eremobia ochroleuca (assembly GCA_949629135.1). Classification (NCBI taxonomy): domain Eukaryota; kingdom Metazoa; phylum Arthropoda; class Insecta; order Lepidoptera; family Noctuidae; genus Eremobia; species Eremobia ochroleuca. Next base: position 4,967,613 of record OX451399.1, read on the forward strand.
AAACTAACTTAGTTTAGCTGGCGGTGGACGATCGGCTTTATACGCGGGCATGCTCGCACGCCGACTTTATCCTCTTATAAACAAATGCGACATTTATTGTCACATTTGTTTATAAGAGTATAGTTGTTACTATGATCCGTCATAATTTGTTTGTGCTTCTTGACAAGCACTCGTGACAAAATGTTAATCATATTCAACGTGTTGTTATTCCTTGCGGCAAAGATCAATGCTTTGGACACTGAACCAGATCCTCGTGGTTTTCAGAACCATTTATTCAAATGTTGCCCAGAGGGGAAATATGTGGGGAAAAGGAAAACCTGTATCCCACACACCAAAACGCTTTCTTTTTCAACGATACCAGTATATGACGAGGAAATGAGACACACAAATAAGTCACTCGAAGATGTGTTCAGTCTTACGCCGGGGAAATTTAAAGATCCACTCTTCAAGAACGAGGTCCTGGATGTCACATTGTTGGATTTCAACATTTATGTTATTGAGGTGAGTGTTATGTACATTGCATTAGAATAGAAGAAAGAGGTTACAGCTCAACATCAGGTTATGGGTGCGATTCCCAAGTCGGGCCAAGTGTTATTGGGTTCTTCCATCAGAAACTTCTCAGTAGCTGCCCAGAGTCTGGATTTGTGGCCGGTTGAGGGTTATAGGCTCACCCCCTATTACGCCCCCTAATACAGGTGTGAGGTTATGTTATATGAATTTATTAAAGTATTTATTTATTTATTTATATATACTCTATTGTACTCTATTGTACACCAAAAAAATACACATCATAAAAAATACATCAAACACTACAAAATATACAATGGGCGGGCTTATCGCTTTCTGCGATCTCTTCCAGACAACCTTGGAATGGACAGTTATTTTCCTGGACATAAAATGGGGCTGTCGTTGGTGCAAATATTATATATACAATACAACACACTAAAATAGATACACTACATATACATAAATAAGTAAGTGGGTACAACATTTTTGCCTGACCTGCTATGAAGATTCTGAGTGTTGTTTTTATATGGTGCTTTTTCTTCTCTTGTTACGGCTTTTCCTAATTCTTGCTTTTCTTAGATTCCAGTCCGTTCAACAAACAGACAGACAGACAACAATTTTGAAAATTGTTTTTTTCTTTGCTATAAATTATCGTATATAGCTACTTTCATATGCATTTAGTAAAAAAAATATTATTTTTACATTACAAACAGACACTTCAATTTTATTTATTTGTATAGATATTCGAAAACTAGAAATAAAATTGTTTCGGTATAAAATTCCTCGGAGAAGTCTGGCGGTATCTCCTATAATAGCAGTTAGTGAAATGAGCAACTGTGACAGACAGACAAACAGACGAAGCCGCACCACATGAGTTCCTTTTTACCATACTGCCAAGAGGACATGTTTTTTGCGTGTACCTTTACATGTAAATGCGCTCCTAATTGGGCAATATTTTTACTGCAACCGCCGCGACTTGCAGTCAGGCGCTGCTCTCAAAGCGATGAAAGAAAACATCGAGAGGAAACCGACATGTCCTAGAACCAAAAATTCAAAAACATGTGAGATCTACCAACCTGCACTGGGCCCGTGTGGTGCATTACGGCGTACTCCCTCTCACCGAGAGGAGGCCTGTATCCCAGCAGTGGGAACGTTATGGGCTGATTTTGATGTGGCTGCAACATTTTCATGTGGCTGCAACATTTTGATGTGGCTGCAACATTTTCATGTGGCTGCAACATTTTGATGTGGCTGCAACATTTTCATGTGGCTGCAACATTTTGATGTGGCTGCAACATTTTCATGTGGCTGCAACATTTTGATGTGGCTGCAACATTTTCATGTGGCTGCAACATTTTGATGTGGCTGCAACATTTTGATGTGGCTGCAACATTTTGATGTGGCTGCAACATTTTGATATGGCTGCAACATTTTCATGTGGCTGCAACATTTTGATGTGGCTGCAACATTTTCATGTGGCTGCAACATTTTCATGTGGCTGCAACATTTTGATGTGGCTGCAACATTTTCATGTGGCTGCAACATTTTGATGTGGCTGCAACATTTACCTACTGCAATGTTTTTATTGCATAAAATGTAGTTTTGCGCGGTAGTATTTGCGTTACCGGTGGTTAACGGTAACATATAGGGTGACAAGTAATTAGTGAACGATACTTAAACATATGATTCTACTCATGACAACAAACAACTTTTACTATGGGACCAAACCGGAAATGGCAAAAAAAAAATATCAGCTGTTCCCTACATTTATCTTCGTACGAGTCGTCAAAATGTAGGGAACAGCTGACTTTTTTTTCGCGATTTCAAGTTTGGTCCCATAGTAAAAGTTGTTTGTTGTCATGAGTAGAATCATGTGTTTAAGTATCGATCACTAATTACCTGTCACCCTATACAGCGTGTAACGGAAGGGGGGTATCAACCCTGAAGGAGGTGAATGTGCTCATGAAACTCAACAACTTTCCCCAAAGAACATAGGTCGAAATATGAAAAAAAAATTTGGCCCTCCCTTACAAAACTGACTACTTACCAGCTGATTGATTTACTATGGGAGGGCCAAATTTTTTTTTCATATTTCGACCTATGTTCTTTGGGGAAAGTTGTTGAGTTTCATGAGCACATTCACCCCCTTCAGGCTTGATACCCCCCTTCCGTTACACGCTGTATACAGGGTGGACGCCCAGAAGTCGACGTCAAGCTGGAATCGGGCAATAGGCCAAATCATAATAGTAGTCCTATTCTATGTATAAAAATCTCACCGTGAGAACTTAGGTGAAGTGAGCGTGAATAGAGATTCAGTAATTTTAACATGTAATGATTAACACTATAGACTGCTCACTTCAAGCTCACTTCACCTATGATTTCACGGTGCGATTTTTACAGAATCGACCGGCAGATATCTATTTAGGTATATAATTAAGTGCATAGTTATTTTTAGGACCTCATTTGGTGGTCTGTTATCATATACCCACGAGTGCTTTTATCACCGTCTCCACCCGTCTGTTTACACAGCCGGAAGAGATGGGTGATAAAAACAATTTATGGTCACAAGATTAGTCAAACAACAACATTATGTTGCGGAATTACGTGTCATACAAAGTGTTATATCATTACAATATTACATTATTTATGCCACTAAAACCTAGTATACAGGGTCAAATGAAACTAGCTAGCGAAACTCTTCGGACGCAATGGCTATCGATATCTGAACACGAAAAACAAAATTAAATGAATCTGACGATTTTTTGGCGTCATCGACCGCATTTAGTGTAGTCATTTGAAACTAAAAAAAAAAACAGATTTTCTTAACTCATATTTCAAGTAACGAAACACCCTGCGGTCGTTGAACCCCGATAAAAAAACATCAAAATTTTTTTGTCCTTATTTTATTGTATCACGTCTGCAGAGTTTCGCTAACAGATGATTTTGTTCGCGATTTCAGGTTTGGTCCCATAGTAAAAGTTGTTCATAATGATGACCCCTTCAGAGGTTGTGCCTTAGTTCGTGGACATGTTGTATATGAACAACTTTTACTATGGGAGCAAACCTGAAATTGTGAAAAAAAATCAGCTGTTCCCTACATTTTGACGACTCGTACGAATATAAATGTAGGGAACAGATGATTTTTTTTTCACGATTTCAGGTTTGGTCCCATAGTAAAAGTTGTTCATAATTATGAGTACACTGACCTCTTAAGAGGTTGTTGGTGTTTTACAAATAGCCCTGTATATCAATGTGAATTCTTACATTCATTTATACTGTACTTTCTGCTCTCAAAACGGTGAAGGAAAACATCGTGAGGAAGCCGGCATGTCCTAGAACCAAACATTCGAAGACATGTGACATCCCCAACTCACACTGGGCCCGCGTGGTAGATCACAGCCAACTCTCACAAAGAGAAAGCCTGTGTCCCAGCTTTGGGAACATTTATTCTGATAATGTACAGACGCCAGCACATCAAGCTACTCCAATCTGACAGATTTCTTTAATAGTTATTCAACTTTATTGCTAAAGCATAAGGTTCAAAGTTGATTGGGAAAATCTGACAGTTTCGGGTAGCTTGATGTGCTGGCGTCTGTACTTCCTAAGTTTATCTCGGATATCATTGACACCGGTGTATGAAAACATCGTGAGGAAATCTGGACTTATAATTCATAATTATAGGTCTGTAGTAATCAATTCTCATGCCTTCTTTGAATGAGAACAGGCCTTTTTCCTGCAGTTGTGTTATTATACAACGTATAACGTTAAATATGCAAAACCTGAAAATTGTTTGATCAGAATAACGAGCAGAATTAATTGAACCACTTTTTAATATAGGTCACATTTTTCAAAAAATCTTCATTAAAAACGTTGCCGTGTCTATTTATTAATAGGTCAAGCAAGCCAATGTCAGCGCGGCGCAGCAGCCCGGTGACGACTCCTCCCTCGGTAAAGCGTCGTCGCAGACGCAAAAAACGATCAGAATGGCCAGTAAAACTAAAACAGCACATAAACCTTTACAATTTTTTTAATGACTTAATTTCTCTCTGAAAATAGGTCAATTGAATTAAAAATCAGTTGGGGTGTCTAAGGTTTTGCGCATTTAACGTTACACGTTGTATATTATTATAGTATGTACCTATTTATTATAACAAACAAATAACCAATGCATCATGGTTAGTATTTCCTCCTGTAATCTTAGCACGACCGCTAACGACTTATATATGGGGTACCTAACACAATAGTTTAAACAACAATTATTATTTATTTGTAATTAAATATTGTTATTTCCTTTTGACTATCATTTTTCAATAAATAACCTTCCCAGAAATAACCTATAGGACTATTAATTAACAGGATAATTCTAGCAAACGGTTTACAGTTAATTAAAATATTTTTTGAAGAGAAACACTGTACAAAGGTAATTGGGCGTAATCTGAGCCGGTTTGTGAAAAACCAAACTAGATTTAACTTGTTAACTATGGGAGTAATAGGTAATACGGGCTGGTGTCCGCAACTCCACGTCAATACGCGTATTTCGCGTACGGAACTATGGGAGTAAAAATTATCTAACAGGACAATAAAAAATCGATCTTTATACCGGCCGTAACGCATATCAGGAAACTTTGGTAGCGGATATACAGCGGCCGTAACGCACGGACGAGCAAACTCTGTCAGAAGCATGGCACGTAAAACGTGTTAAAAAAAACTATTTTTCTTATTTTTCCCAATACAAACATTTTTAGTTGACAGACAGTACCCACACTAATGCAACCCATATATCGTAAACTAGAGACATTAATTTGTCTATTCCACCCTAATTTACTTCTGTACAGCGTGGGTATATTTTCCACACAATGGTGCTCAATGATATTTCCTTGTTATTTTTAAGTTAACAAATACTCGTATTAAAAAAAAATCGCTTTTAGCGATAAAACCACCCTTTGTGTCACGCCTTGTAAAATTACTACATTTATATCTGTAAAATGGTGTACATACTAAAGAATATCACAAGGGAACAGCAGCATTTTTGTTGCATGAAATATTATGACTAATATTATACATTTTTGGGGTGCTGATTTTAGATCTGAAGTCAGATTGTTTGTTTGCTTTAGTTTTTGAGATGTAATGAAAACGTGATTTTCAAGAAAAAATAGTACATTATTCACCAAGGGAGCAAAGTAGTACATTTTGACAGGGTGTAAAATAGCCCCGGAGCCGTAGGCGAGGGTGGCTAACACCCAGGTAAAGATTCACTACCTTGTTCTCATGGTAAATAAATTAAGCACAGATATGTACAGAGGCGGACTTAATGCAATAGGCACTTAAATTGCGTAATTGGCATATACATTGTGGTGCTGACCGCCTGTAGTGTGCGTTGCTTCATAAAAATTGTGATGAAGGAGGATTTTTGTACTGCATTGCCATTAGCGCTAACCATTATTATAACCTTTTGTAACCAAAAGCACAATAAACGTGGCGCATCACGTAGGTATTTTTACTAAAAACAGTTTATTCATTCCAGAGTGGAGTTCTACAATTGGAGCTCCCAAATGCATATAATCGCTGGAACCCAATACCGGCTGCCAACTACTGTGTAGACTATCGTGTTCTGGTGAACCCTACGAAGAATCCAACGCCACGCTTTTGGGCCCGTCTGCCGGGAGGAGACTTCCCACAGAGCAACATATACTTAACATGCCGTAAGACAAAATTAAACATTAATAAAAACGTAGGAAGTCGAATAGCCTTTATTAAACGAAAATGAAAAAAAAAAAACAAGGGTGTCTATTGCCTGGACTAGAAGGCCAATTCCTGTTATTAAAAACGTTCAAAATCTAGTCGCAATTTTATCTCAACGAAAGTCAACGTCAAAAAAAAAAATATATACAACGTGTCCCAGAAATCAACGTCAAGCCGAAAACGGGCAATAGGCCAAGTCGTGACAGCTATTAGAAAAATATAAAAAAAAATCTTGGTCATGTACTTTTCGAATTATAAGCATTCAAAAATAAATCTCAAAAAGTGACACCCTGTGATGGTTTTTCAAGTCCTGTGACTACATTATTAACATTTCGGTAGTTTTTTTCTCTGTGATGTAACCATGAATAACCCTTCTGTAAATTACAGTTAAAAGTAAAACGTAACTGCCTCAGTTCTAAATTAAATGTTAGATTTTTGCCCAATATTGAATTCAAAATAATGACATCACCCAACTTTAACCGACTGTACTGAAAAAAAAATCTACTACACTATTTTGGCAAGTAACTTTAAAAGATGGCGCGTTTAGTCAGGATTCCAAAATGGTATAACACATACTAATTGCTACTTCTTAATTGAGAAAAAACATTTTTTTTTTATGAAGCCGTATTTCATAAAAGTTTGATTGAGACGAAGAGTGACGTTATTTTGACTAGTGTGAGCGAGAAAGATTCATTTTAGCTAATGTGAGGTGACGCTACTTTGACAAGTGGGAGCGAGATAGATAGTGACGCTACTTTTATCTAACTAAGAGGGAGACGGATTGACACATCATTTCATATGTGTGAGTGAAACAGATAGAGACGATACTCTGGCTAAACAGGGATGCGTCGGCAAATTGTGCAATACTGCAGTACGTTACGCTCTTTCGTTGACTGCACATCTTTTTGTATTCGTATTGACTTCGTACTTACAACTGTGGCTTGAGCGAGGGAAGACCCGTTATGCCCTACGAAGCCGAAGTCTTGCAAGCAGTTGAAGAAGTCAGAAGTATCTCAGTACGTGGAATTGAACAGAGCATAGGAGTCCCCAAAAGTACTGCACATCGTATTTTAAAAAAGAACGAGTTTCACCCATACCATGTACGACGAGTACAAAGTCTGCTACCCCGAGACTACCCAGAGAGAGTACGATTTTGTCGAACGATGTTGCAGAGGCACCGAGAGGACCCGCGATTCTTTGAAAAAATTCTATGGTCCGATGAATCAACATTTAAAAAGGACGGTTACATGAACCTCCACAATTTGCACGAATGGCACGTGGAAAATCCAAATTTGATGCGGGAAGATAGATCTCAGTACCAGTTTAAAGTAAATATGTGGACGGGAATTTTGAATGGTAAAGTTATTGGTCCAATCGAGCTGCCGGAGAATTTAAATGCCCAGGGTTATTTGAACTTCTTACAGAACCAATTACCAGAATTATTGGAAGAAGTGCCACTGAACATTTACGGCAGCATGTGGTATCAACAAGATGGCTGCCCAGCGCATTATGCTCTCACTGTACGAGAGTTTCTCAATCGAGAATACCCCGATAGGTGGATTGGGCGGGGTGGTACAATTTCGTGGCCTGCCCGTTCACCCGATTTAAACCCCATAGATTTTTTTTACTGGGGTACGATAAAGGATAAAGTGTACTCTAAACCAATTCAAGATTTAGACGAGCTGCGCCAAAGAATTGCAGAAGCCGCTGAATACATCAACTCAAGAAGATACGCCCGTCTTATTACGCGATCATTTTTAAAGAGATGTAGAACTTGCATTGCAGCTGAAGGAAAACAGTTTGAACATTTGTTATAAAACTTCGTAAATCTGATTTAATAAAAATTATAATAAAAGAAATCCAACGACTGAATTTTATTTCAAATGCACCTAAAACCAACAATGTACTTTTTTTCCTCAATTAAGAAGTAGCAATTAGTATGTGTTATACCATTTTGGAATCCTGACTAAACGCGCCATCTTTTAAAGTTACTTGCCAAAATAGTGTAGTAGATTTTTTTTTCAGTACAGTCGGTTAAAGTTGGGTGATGTCATTATTTTGAATTCAATATTGGGCAAAAATCTAACATTTAATTTAAAACTGAGGCAGTTACGTTTTAACTTTTAACTGTAATTTACAGAAGGGTTATTCATGGTTAGATCACAGAGAAAAAAACTACCGAAATGTTAATAATGTAGTCACAGGACTTGAAAAATCATCACAGGGTGTCACTTTTTGAGATTTATTTTTGAATGCTTATAATTCGAAAAGTACATGACCAAGATTTTTTTTTATATTTTTCTAATAGCTGTCACGACTTGGCCTATTGCCCGTTTTCGGCTTGACGTTGATTTCTGGGACACGTTGTATATATCGAAAATTTAGGGCAATTAAAAGTATTTTATTTTATGTATATTAAAAATCAACAAATTTTCTGGTTATTAATTAGTAGATCCCAAAGGTGTCCCACCAAGGCATGAATATATTTAGAACCATTATTTAAATTGAGTTTCAGTTAATCTACGTTGTTAAACCCTGCTAGAATTAAACATTTTGTCTTTTCTGTACATTTTCAAACTCTTAAATAAACCACAAACTCAAAGTATTTACTCGAATTAAACCATTTACAGACACTTCTTAACTGTCAAATAGTCAGTCATTTAGTCTGAAAGTTGAAGCTAGTTGCCCATTCCAAAACGTAGATCTCTATGGAGAAGAACGGACAAGAAACTTCAAGGATACTCTTTTAAATCAAAATATTTCAAAATCCTGGGTACATTATTCTTGTTGCTTCTGTATGTGAGAACAAAATAAAAAAATACATCAAATGAAGAAACAATCCAAAATGTAATTTTAAATTAAAAATAAGCCCTGGCAGTTAAGAGATGTCCGGTCTCAACCGGCGGCACCCGTTCACGAACATGACGCTTGGATCAGCACCATCGAGCTCAACAATTTTGTAGGGAACCGAATGATCCAACACATCCGCCACCCATCAGTGAGACATTTCAGTGAGCATGAACACTAAGCCACGCATCAGTGGTATTAAACCAGTATAAGATGCCCTTTTATTATACAACTTGTAACGTTAAATGCGCAAAAACTCAGACACCCCAACTGATTTTTAATTCAATTGACCTATTTCAGAGAGAAAATAAGTCATAAAAAAATTGTAAAGGTTTTATGTGCTGTTTTAGTTTTACTGGCCATTCTGATCGTTTCTTCCGTCTGCGACGACGCTTTATCGAGGGAGGAGTCGTCACCGGGCCGCTGCGCCGCGCTAACATTGGCTTGATTGACCTATTAATAAATAGACACGGCAACGTTTTTAGTGAAGATTTTTTGAAAAATGTGACCTATATTAAAAAGTGGTTCAATTAATTCTGCTCGTTATTCTGATCAAACTATTTTCAGATTTTGCGCATTTAACATTACACGTTGTATTGAAACACCCTAGTACGCTAGGCTCTAGGTCTAAGGGTTACCACTGACTTGCGGCCTACTGCACTTCAACATCTCTTTTTTCATGTGCCAATCCACACGCTCCTCTGCCAGCAGTAAAATAATTTTTACATAATTATAATACAATAAAATCTAAGAGCTGTACACTGCAGACTACAGTAATACCAAGAAAATGTTCCATGTCATTATAAATATTAATTGCTACTCGGAGTTTTGAACGACTAATAGAAGTTAAAAACAACTGCATCATTTAACCGCAGATAAAATATAAATGAATCATCAATAATAAACCATCGTGTCTATGTTTAATTATTATTTTTGTACAATTGTAATTGTGCTGTTCTGCGTCAATTAGATATCAGTGTTGTGCCCCATATGTATCTGTGGCTTTAAGTATGTTAGGGTCGGCATTTTCATGGTATGTGATGCGAAGGAATCAGGAAAATATCTTGAGGAAAGATTTGAGTATAAATGTGGATTGCTATAGGAATAGTAATGGAAGACCAAAGAAATTATAGATTGACTGTGTGAAAGATGATATGGAAAGGGGGTGTCTACCGCGATGACGACAAATATACAACGTGTAACGTTAAATGCGCAAAACCTGAAAATAGTTTGATCAGAATGACGAGCAGAATTAATTGAACCACTTTTTAATATAAGTCACATTTTTCAAAAAATCTTCATTAAAAACGTTGTCGTGTCTATTTATTAATAGGTCAAGCAAGCCAATGTAAGCGCGGCGCAGCGGCCCGGTGACGACTCCTCCCTCGATAACAGGGCTCGGAAACCGGTTGAAATTCTTAACCGGTTACGGTCATTGACCCCAAACCGAAATCGATTTAGGTTAAGGTTTGCACTTTACCGGTTTTTACCGGTTTTTGCGGGAAACCGGTTTTTCATGAATTTTGGTTTTGAAAGTGAAAATTAACCGGTTAAACACCCCCCGCCCCCTTTTTTTTTTTTTTTTGGTATCGGGTTGGAAAATCCTCATGGAGTCCCTCCGCCCTTGGGGAAGGGCGAAGGGGACTGTCAGACTCTTACTGACTAAAAACCAACCCGTGTTCCTCATGTACCCGTGTGTCAGGGGGCGGGTATCGCCGAAGCATTCGTCGCTACCCCCCGACGGGTATTGGCCCGCCAGATGGTCAGGCGGGCCCCGTCACCCACTGCGGCCGTCACCCCGGCCGCAGGACTCCACTATGAGGCGCGCGCGGAACACGACGCCGCCGCCTCGAGGCCTGCTGCTGGTCGGACGACGAGACGCCCCAAGTCTGCCGTCCGCAGGCCGCGCCCTACGGTGGCCGGAAGTCGGCCACCCTACGACGCCCAGTGCGTCTGCTGCGGGAGGGGAGAGAGGAGGCAGCCTCTCTCTCCCTTTCCGCCGCCTCCTTTGCGAGCATAACGGCCTCGCAAAATGTGGCGACGGCACTCCACCCTGACTCGCTTCCGACCATGGTTGACACAACAGCCGGAAGCGAGAGGTTTCCCGCAGCACCTACGGCCGCGACCAAGTCACGGCGCTGCTCGGCCCAGGCTGGGCACTCCGCCAACGTATGCAGCGCCGTATCGTCGCGGCAATCACACCCCCCCGCCCCCTAACTAAGCAAGTCGCAACATGAATCTACCCGCACCATTTGAGTTCTCCGGTTGTATTTGACGTCCTCAGATCAAACATTTTTTTTTTTTTTTTTTTTTTTTTCTTTTTTTTTTTTTTTTTTTTCCTAATGTTTTCTGGGGTACTAAATGTACTAATGTCACTATAACTTGTTGGAAGTGTTAAAAAAAAAAGTAGACGAAAAATATTTACGACTTACGGAATTAACCGGTTAATTTGGGTGTCAAAACCGTTTGTGCTTCTGTAACCGGTAACCTTTGTCATTTGGGTTACATATGAACAGTTCACTTGTTTAACCGGTTAATGAGGGAACGATATATTTACCGGTATTTCGTCGAAATTAACCGCTCTTTTTAAACCGGTTCAGAGCCCTGCTCGATAAAGCGTCGTCACAGACGCAAGAAACGATCAGAACGGCCCGTAAAACTAAAACAGCACATAAAACCTTTACATTTTTTTTAAATGATTTATTTTCTCTCTGAAATAGGCCAATTGAATTAAAAATCAGTTGGGGTGTCTGAGGTTTTGCGCATTTAACGTTACACGTTGTAGAAGTATGGAAGGACATGACATGTTACGCCGACCCGAAATAAATTAGGATAAGGCCAGGAAAGTGATGAAGATCAGCATTTACATGCAGTCTAACCAAATGAACTGATACTGCTAATATCAGTATTTCTCACTTGATCCAATCATTGCACAATATTATATTTTTTTCTTTAAAAAAAAAAAAAAAACGTTGCCCCACACTAGGAATGCCTTCTGTATTGTGGGTGCGTTTAAAAACATTTAAAGTGACATACACAAACAGCCAGACCCGGAACAACTACTTGTAGGTCATATAAAAAATATTTGTTCCGCGCGGGAATCGAGCCCGCGACACGCAGTGCAGCAGTCAAAACCGTGCCGTCAATTATGACGATGACATGACACAAAGACCCTAGAGAATGAAAAAAAATCTTGTCTTAATAAGCTAAAGATACGCGTACGCCATACGCGTTTCAATAGCGTTGATATCTTCGCCAACACGCTATCGCAATTTCGCTAACAATTGTTACTGACCCACACTGGCCACAGATAATACGAGTATCTATTATCTATTTGTCATTGATTGTGTTATTCTTTAGAGCAACAACATAGATTTATTCATTTCTTTTCTTTTTTTGTTTATTTTTCAATTTTATTTTATTGTAATTTTTTTTTTGCCTGTATGTTCTCTATGTAATATTACAAAACTTGAAATACGTAAGAGCTGTGCACACCTGTAAGTGATATATTCATTCTAGATTGCTCTCACATGTATAATTTAAACTTGAATGATGTAACCAATACTTTGTAACAATTTTTATGATTTCAGTGTCCGTGGAGTTTCTAGTCCGTTCTTCTCTACAGATACCTACTACGCTTTGGAATGGGCAACTAGCTTCATCTTTGTGACTGACCGACCCCTTGACAATTCAAAAGGGCCTGTAATTGGTTTACTTGAAATAAATGCTTTGACTTTGAGTTTTAATTATAAGTTTAATTGTTACAGTACCCCAAAAATGTATTCGTGAATAAGTCGTTGGAGTGCCATAATTAAATAAAGAAATAAAATCAAACTTAAAATCAAAGCATTTTATTTCAAATGCACCAATAACAGGCACTTTTGAAAATATGAAGACTATTCCAAAGCATTGTAGGTTCCTATGGAGAAAAACGGGCTAGAAACTCCATGGACACTCTTTAAATCAAAAATATTGAGGCCGTTGTGTTAAAAGTCAAATAATTAACCTCATGTATTCATTGTCAACAGTTACACTGCTATCATGCTTCTTTATGCTACTGGTGTTGATAGTATACTTCTTGCTGCCTGAGCTTCAGAACTTGTGTGGCTTGATCCTGATGGCGTACGTCTTCAGTCTGTTCATGGCCTTTTTGCTGTTGGCCGTCATTCAAATACAGATTCACACTACAAAAGCTTGTATTTTCCTGAGTAAGTGATCACTTTGAAATTTCTTGTAATAAAATTGACTGGCTCGTTGGTCTAGTGGTCGCAAGAGCTACTGCTGAGCACGAGGTCCTGGGTTCGATTCCCAGGTCAGGCAAAATGTGAACCCTTAATTGCATGATTTTTACTTTTTAAGCAAATTAAATTTATTTGGACGTAACATTAGCTCTATAGTAAAGAAAAAATATTAAAAAAAAAATATTCGTAAAAATACTTTTTATTTTTTAAATTATTTTTTATTTTGGAAATGGGGTAGCGGGTTAAGGGGGGTCTGGCGGCCCCCACCGAATCTGGTAAAATCGTTCCAAAAATCTTGAAGAGGGTCGAAAAACAAGCAGTATAAGCTTTTTACCGACATTACAACCCCAAACGAAAACACAGTAATGGCGAAAAATATGATTTTTTGTGATTTTTATTTTTTTCAACCAATTTAATTTATTTTTAAATGGTTTAAACGCAATTAAAAATTTGTTTTGGATGTGTGGAAGGCCCCTGAATTTTTTCAGATTTTTTGGTCAAGTAAAAACATGTGAATTTTAGGTTTAAATGCGAAAAAATCGTGAAAAACGCGTCATTTTCAAGATTTAACCCTCTTATTTTTAGGGTTGTTTTCATTTTCCCGAGGGGTGCTGTATAGTATAGATAGCGGCAATCGTCCTCATAAATATCTTACTCATAAATATCACAAAATAAATTAAATTGGTTGAAAAAAATAAAAATCACAAAAAATCATATTTTTCGTCATTACTGTGTTTTCGTTTGGGGTTGTAATGTCGGTAAAAAGCTTATACTGCTTGTTTTTCGACCCTCTTCAAGATTTTTGGAACGATTTTACCAGATTCGGTGGGGGCCGCCAGACCCCCCTTAACCCGCTACCCCCTTTACATCTTTATGTAATCAGAACAAATCCACTTTTAACAAAATGAATTGAATATCTCTAACAATTGGGGAATCCCCGTGCTCTGTGGAAACGAAAATATGGCATTGGATTGGTTGATGGAAATTTCCATCACGACGATGCATTTAAGGGTTAATGGGTTTTTCCATCTAGAATTTCTCAGCAGCAGTACAGTCTTGATTTGTGCCCAGTGGATGGCAATAAGCTCTCTCCCTCTATTCCATGGGACTAAACATACTGGTGAAATGTGAGTGTACTACAGGTACATCTCTGCCTGACTCTTCGGGGAAATGTGACGTCAACATATGTTGTTTTAATAATATTTTGGAACTGCAGTGCTATTCTGTAAAAATCTCACCGTGAGCACTTAGGTGAAGTGAGCGGGAAGTGAGCTCTGTCATTCCCTAATGTTAGGGATTAACACTATTAAGTGCTCACTTCACTTATGATTTCACGGTGAGATTTTTACAGAATCGACCGTCTGCTGTTAGTTTCTCGGTGATGCTGAAACGTGACTAACCAAAATTGCTAAGAATTGTGCGATTGAGTTGCCCGTGTAAGCACGACATTAGTTCCAATAAAATTTTAAGGAAAATGCTGTCTGCTATGCGGGCCCATATTTATAGCAATGCAGAATATTGCTGTTTATGCGCTTCTCCTTGAAACCAATAAGGCAAATCATTATTACACTTAAAATGTCCACTCGAACCACTCTTTTTATAATGTTGTTTTGATATCCTTTGGTTGTCAGTGCACAAGTAAATAACAACAAAAAATATTGTATATTATTGTAAAATGGCGGAGACCTGGTGTCCTGAAATACAGGCTTAGAGCCTAGTTTAGGCACCAGTCTCCCACAATATTAAAATGCTGTCTGACTCTGATACCATCTAATATGTATTTTTTAATATTGTGGTGAGAAAATAAATATTATTATTATTATACTAGTTGTTGCCTTTGACTTCGTCGGCAATCTAGGATAAAAAAAACTTTTTTATAAAAAAAACAACCGACTTCCAAAAACCCTACAAAGTGAAAAATAACTTTAATTTCGGAAGTCGGTGTCGAAAACGAAAATGCGGAACCAACGACACCGACTTCCGAAATTAAAGTTATTTTTCACTTTGTAGTGTTTTTTTGATAGTCGTGTGTTTTTTTTATAAAAAAGTTTTTATTTTTCACTTTTTCGTTATACCTACCCCACACAAATTCATATACAAACTACTTGCTATGTAAACATCAGTGTCAGGAAGCTATTAAAACATCATCAATATAAACTAAGTGGATAAAAATCGTATTATTGAAGCTAACTCAAAAACTACCTAAGCAAAGTTAATAAATGGGCCCCTGAGGCATACCTTAACCATTAAAAAATGAGAGAATTTTGCAAATCCGTCTATGACGGAGTTATGTTTCGGGCAAAACTAAAAAAAAATATATAAACAAAACTGAAAACCTGCTCCTTTTTTTGAAGTCGGTTAATTAAATCAATTCTTAAACAAAAAAGTTATACCCGAATTTACTTGCAAGATTCGAGGTAAGTACCCCAACACCAACTTTGACAGAAATTAAGGTGTACGGTGGTATACTGAACACATCTGCGTACTGCATCTGCGTTTATAGGGTCCAAACATAATGTTATGTTCTGCAATTGCGTAAACAATGGATACATATGCGATAGCAGCAATCGCGGTTGTTTTACTGGTATTTATTGAAGAGTTCCGTTGTCTGTCTCCAAAACTCATCACCAGATCTTTACCTACGAAATTTAAATGGGACCGTTTCGTAATAAACCTCCATCGAACAAAAAAATATTTTTTGCAAATCCGCCCACATATATGACGGAGTTATGCCCGAACATACATAAAAAAAATATAAACATCCGAAGCCTACGTCCTTACCCAGGTCATGGTTTGTGTCCCTTTCATCCAAATCCGTCCAGCCGTTTTTGCGAGATTTAGTAACAAACATACAAACTTTCACATTTATAACATTATTTAATTATACATATATATATAATATTATATTATATAGTAAAGACAGCATGCAAGTATTATAGGTTGCACACTGGGCCATAAGGGTGCGTTTCCACAGAAGCGGAGCTGGGCGAAGCGGAGCAGAGACGAGGAGGAATCGACTAATCACAATGGTTGAAATCCTCATCGCGTCACTCGTCTCGTCTGTGATTGGACGATTCCTACACGTCTCCGCTCCGCAGCGCACCCTAAGAGCTTGTAATTGGTGGATGTCACAATGGCATGCAAGCTTCTTGCTTACTTTTGTGCAAGTTACATTTTTAACACATCATGTTTTCTTCATTCCAGCGATGTTCATTTATTACTTCTTCCTGGCTACTTTCTGCTGGATGAGCGTCATGTCCTACGACATTTGGTGGACGTTCAGGTAATACTCTCTTCCCCACTGTAAGTTACCGGTTTTCGGGTGCTTGCTGAAGGTTTTATTTGTTTATTACTAGACGCAGTGCCCGTTAATATTCTGTTCTATTTATCGGTTGCGGCATCAATATCGCACGCCACACACTAAAGTAGTGTACCATACATACATACATACTTTCATAAACTCACGCCTTCTTCTACAAAACGTCACTTGCAGCGGTTCTTATCCATACTACATTTGCCTCGTTTTCGTTCACACACGCACGCCGCCGGTTGCGAGTAGGTGCTACGCGCCTGACCGTTTTGATGAACATCACCAATAAGGTATCATATTATTTCCTCCCAGGAGGGGCCCGTGGCTAAATAATAACAGCCGGACAGGTCGACCGACCAGGTTAAGCTACGCTTGCCGCGGTTGGTCTGTGGATGAGTGACTATCTTTACGTACCGAGACCCCTCCGTGCCTCGGTCCCGGCTGTCATTCGTAGATGTTTGACAGTCGTTACGGGTAGAGTCAGAAGCCCGAAAGTCTGGCAACCAGTCTTACCAGGGGGTATCGGATTACCCAGTAACTGGGTTGTGGAAGTCAGATAGGCAGGCACTCCATGTAAAATATTGGTATTCAACTGCATCCGGTTAGACTGGAAGCCGACCGAAGGCTAGGCAGATGATGATGATGATTATTTCCTCCCAGGGCGTCCCCTCCCGACGTTTCCTATAGTGTACGTGTAATGTTATTCCAAAAGTCAACTTCAAGCCGAATGTATCGAAAGTAACGACATAGAATTTCATAACATACTATATTTTACAGAGGTTATGCGAAAGCCCGTCCTATCCATCGGCGAGGAGAGCTCTTTAAGTTCCTGATGTACTGCTTGTTCGCTTTTGGCGTCCCGCTCATCATGACCACTGGCCTGTACGTGCTGAATGAGATCAAGGATAACTTGAGGGACCTGCCTTGGTTCGTCACTCCTCACGTGCCGGAGTTCGGATGCTTCCTTGAAGGTTGGTACTGAATTTTTTGTTAATAGAAATCATAATAGTTCATTTTATTTCTGAAAATATTGTTACAGAGTTGCTAAATATATAAAAGTTCATAATATTCTGCCAATTTCGGCATATAAATACATTTTCAGAGTTTTCTAGTGATATCTACACATTCACTTGGTTTGGCAGCCTTTGACAAAATTGTAACACCGTTCATGAACTACTAGCCAATTACTTTGTAATTATTGACTATCTGTTTTATAAAAGGGTTCTGTAAAAAAGTTAAACTAAAGAAAAAAATAGAACAAAGTCGGCTTAGTTACACCATTTATAACTCAAGAACGGCTGGGCCGATTTTTTTATGATCTTCAATTTGTTGGATTTTTCTCCGCCCTGAATAGCAGAATAACTATTAAAACATGGGAAAAAACACAAAATAATAAGATTAGTAGATTGATATACAACGTGTAACGTTAAATGCCCAAAACCTGAAAATAGTTTGATCAGAATAACGAGCAGAATTAATTGAACCACTTTTTAATATAGGTCACATTTTTCAAAAATACTTCATTAAAAACGTCGCCGTGTCTATTTATTTATAGGTCAAGCAACCCAATGTCAGAGCGGCGCAGCGGCCCGGTGACGACTCCTCCCTCGATAAAGCGTCGTCGCAGACTTAAGAAACGATCAGAATGGCCAGTAAAACTAAAACAGCACATAAGACCTTTACAATTTTTTTAATGACTTATTTTCTATCTGAAATAGGTCAATTGAATTAAAAATCAGGTGGGGTGTCTGAGGTTTTGCGCATTTAACGTTACACGTTGTACAAGGGTCCAAAAGAATCAATTCCCATACGAGGTATTTAATACGAGTAGGAATTGATGACTTGCACCCGTGTTAAACACTCTACTTTTCATTTCGAATATATGGAAAGTAAAAAATATTAGTTATTATAAAATATTTATTGATAATAATAACATGTACCTATTTAATAGTCTTTTTTAAATTTTAAATATGAAGCACACCACGTCACCGCCACAGGCCGTCCCGCTTAGTGGGTATTTTTTTTAATTCACACTGGCTGTTTATATACGATATATATATATAATTTTTAAAAAAATTTCGTAGCTGATTACCTAACCAGATAATCTATTTTTTTAATTCAGTCCCGCTCTAGAGATAGAAGCAATTACTATGAGTCTTTCCCACCCAAAGGTGGGAAGCAGTGTCTTCCACCCGCTATTCGGATCTAACAAACACTACTTTCCGAGTACGAGAAATGAAAAAAATATTTTCTCATACATTTTTATGGAACGGTTTTTTTTAAATTATTGCTTCTGAGGCGTTACGAAGTTCGCCGGATCATCTAGTTTTAAATAAACAAAAACAAGCGTGGAGCTTACTGCCTTATCTTCATAATATACGGCCAGCTTTTCGTGGTCAAAATCATACCTTTAAAATAGTGATGAAGTTCTTTAAAGTACAGAGTTCTAATGAACCATATTTGCTTCCCAGGAGGTGTAAAACTGTTGTATTTATACGTACCCATGCTGATCCTGATTATATGCAACTGGATGTTTTACATGATGACCGCTTTCAACATCTGGCGTTTGAGTCGAGGGACTGCCGTGCTGGACTCTGCTGCTGCAGGCAACCCACAGGCACATCGCACTCATAGGCACAGGTGAGTAGATTAGGTACCTTATGTGGGTGTACAAGTACCCAATACCAACACGAGAGGAACAAACTCCTGTCGTGATTGGTTTTTTTTTTTTTGCACTGGGAGCATTTACTGACTTATGTCAACTGCTCAGGCTGGCACGCGAATTCAGGGTGGCATCGACTTCAACGTGCAACCTGTTACCACGGATTCAGCAGTGCGATTCTATAACCATCTCACCGTGAAAACTTTGGTGAAGTGAGCGTGGAGTGATCTGTCAGTGTCATCCCGCCTGATACTTGGGATTGACCAAGAATACATTTACAATCATAATCGAGATTTTAATAATATTTTTTTATGCAAATTCTATTGATCATTTTATATAATTTCAATGCTAGTTTTTTTTGTTTTTGTGTCAATAAAGTTATTTTATTTAATTTTTTTAATTGTTAAAACATTTCTATTTTGTGGGGTTTTAATCTAAGCAAAAAAAAAGACTAGTCCTTTTATAAGGACTAGTCTAGGTAAAAAGAAAAACAACAAAATTGATATTCTGACTAAGTTTCTGTTTTGCTATTTTATTTTAGAACCCCACAAAATAGTAATATTTTGGCAACTAAAATATGTACTAGTTTTGAAATTATATAAAATGATCAATAGAATTAGCAAAAACGAAATGGTGAATGGACATTTTGTTAGTTTGCATGCATGTTATAGAACCGAAAATTCGAAGACATGTCACATCTACCAACCCGCACTGGGCCCGCGGGGTGCCGTTATGACCCGCTCCCTCTCAAAGGAGGCCCTTTTCCCAGCAGTGGGAACATTATAAGAAGAATAAGCGAATGCCAGTAAAATCCCTGTTTTATGTTATAATGACAAGAATATCTATTCTTACAGGTTCATGGTCTATCTGAAGCTGTCAATAGTGATGGGTCTGAACTGGTTGCTGGAAATAGTCAGCTTCCTGTACCCTGGCTTCAAGATATGGTGGTTATCCGACATCTACAACATCCTCATAGGCCCGGCGATTTTCCTCATATTCGTTTGCAAGAAAAAAATACTGAGGAAATTATGTAAACGGTAAGTGAAATATCTTAGAAATTTGCTTCACCTTTGCCTACCGGAGCGCTGCCTCTATCCTTATACAGCGTGTAACGGAAGGGGGGTATCAACCCTGAAGAAGGTGAATGTGCTCATGAAACTCAACAACTTTCCCCAAAGAACATAGGTCGAAATATGAAAAAAAAATTTGGCCCTCCCATAGTAAATCAATCAGCTGGTAGTCAGTTTTGTAAGGGAGGGCCAAATTTTTTTTTCATATTTCGACCTATATTCTTTGGGGAAAGTTGTTGAGTTTCATGAGCACATTCACCTCCTTCAGGGTTGATACCCCCTTTCCGTTACACGCTGTATAATTGGCGTCGGCGCCGCACTATTTCTCCTTCCGCTTCTTCCATACATGTCTATTAGCTGACTATACATCACAGTAGACCACCCCTGTCTAGGCAAATAATTTTTCATTCAACCTATTCATCGTTTCTTGTGTATTTTCACACTTTCCCCACTTTTCCTATAAATGTCGGTCCAATATTAAAACAGTATTTTCTGCTCTCGCAGCTACGTGGGAAGGAAGACAATGCGCTGGTATCCATCATCGAAGAGTTTCTCCAGCAGCATGTCGGATTCCAATCAAGAATCCGCGACTCTTCAATCGAAGGTGTCGTCCCAACCAAATGGACTGAACGGATACACAATGGTTTCTAAAAATTAACAAACACAAGTTCATAAGTTCATGAAAATACCGAAGGACTGGCATTCGGTGATTACTGATCAGCCAGTCGATTCTGTAAAAATCTCACCGTGAAATCATAAGTGAAGTGAGCTTGAAGTGAGCAATGTCAATAGTGTTAATCCCTAATGACAGCTCAGTTCCCGCTCACTTCACCTAAGTTCTCACGGTGAGATTTTTACAGAATAGCACTGCTGTTTGAATAGTGGCAAAGCACAATCAATGTATAGGAAGCCAACTGGTAAATAAGGTCACGATTTGGACACAAGCATAATGCATTTAGTTTGAATAGGTACTATTAAGCCAGGAATAATGCCAATATCCTGCATAACGGTATGCAAGAAGATTGCATGACATTGTGACATGGGTACAACAGTCAGAAGTTGTTATGCCACTATGGCATGCAAGTTACTTGCATACTACTGTGCCTATAAAGCCCGTAATACACATGCCTGTAGCTTGCACAAAACTATGCAAGTAGCTTGCATGCCAATCTGCCATAATAGGCAGGTATAGCAACTAGAAAAAAAAAAATATTTGGAGCTTTTTCGTAACACACATAGGTAACATGCAAGATGGTGACGGACAGAAAAAGAACACAATGCCGTGTTTCATTTGACATTTACTTTTGACACATGACATTGACAGGTGACAGCACCAATATTGAAGTTTGTTTTTATTTACGAATAAATATTAGGTCACCGAAGAAGGTGTTATGGCACATTGACTTGCAAGCTACTTGTAAGTATACTTTTGTGTAAGTTACTGGCTGGCATATATAAATGATATTATAAGTAAATAGAGATAGGTTACCTGCCCAACATTCGATCTTCAAAAACGGCAGAAATATAATATTATGTACTAGATGACACGTGGACGTAGGACGGCATATCGTTATTATCGGCATATGTTATAGACGATACGTAACTAGACTAATCAGCCAAGATTTGGGGTGCCAGTTGCGGAGCGTGTGTAACCAATACCTATAGGTAATTACCTCTTTTTACTTATAATATTATTGGCATGTACAGACGCCAGCACATCAAGCTACTACAATCTGTCAGATTTCTTTAATAGATTTTCAACTTTATCGCTAAAGCATAAGGTTCAAAGTTGATTGGGAAAATCTGACAGTTTCGGGTAGCTTGAGTTGCTGGCGTCTGTACATTTCTGGGCTTAGAACACACTAAGTTTTAGTTCCATGATAGTTCTACAGCCTATTTTAATTAATAGTTCATCTTTATAACAATTTAAGAAAAAACCTGTTCTGCAATCCCAATAGGTATAATGTATGAAAAGATGAAGTGTCACTAGTGATAAAGGAAAAGGTTAATCGTAAAAATCATCTTGCGCTACATACCAAGAGTTATAGGTGAACCTAGAATTAAAGTTTTAAATATTAAACCCATCGATGTGGGAGAGTTAAGTCGCTAAATTCTGGTTTAGTGTTAGTAATGTCAAAATAAATTGACGTTATGAGGTGCCGCTGATAAATTATTTTGTATTTTATATTGTTCGACGTTGTGGTAAGTGAAAATTCGATACTATATCAACAGGCAATATATTCATGAACTCATATAAAAATAAATACAAATCATAAAAATCTTAACACATTAATTTTTCCTCGTCTGACGTTTTCGTCAGTCGATAAACTAAATCTCCATGTAAACTACATACAATACGATTAAAACGAAATGTCATGTAATAAAATTTAGAAACAAGAAATTATTAGGTATCGTAATGTAGTGTAAAAGAGATGTATGTACAATTTCCGTTCATTAATTTTTGATCGGATTATTTATATCAGGGCATAGACATTGCAATTCCATTTTATGTTTCGTCGATTGAACTGCAAAGTTTCCAAATCAAAACACACTAATGTCTGGTTCACTAGCCTGCATCTCACCGTGAAAGCTTGGGTGTAGTGAGCGCGGAGTGAGCTGTCATTCGCTAGGGATTAACACTATTAAATGGTCACTTCACTTATGATTTCACGGTGAGATTTTTACAGAATCGACCGACAGGTATTACTTTTTAGTGGCACAACGCGTCATAAGAGTTAAGATATCTATTACTTAACTCCTCCATAAACTCTATATTTATTCATTTAACCCGACAAAACCTGCACGTACATAGGTCTTAGAGGGATAATATAATAATTATTTATTTAAATGACAATGCAAAAGAGATAAGTAACCAGGGTCGTCGGATATAGTTGAAGTTTACTAAGAAAACGATAGAGGTTTTCGAATGAAATTTAATTTAATAAATGAACGGTATGTTTTCTATTAATTAAATTCAGTTTTATTCGAAAACATCCAACGGTTTCTTACTAAACTTCAGCTATATCCGCCGACTCTGGTTACTTATCTTCTTTGGTGACTGTACATTTTTTGTACGAAATAATGATATACTCAATTAAGGTTTCTTAACCCTTAAATGCATGATTTATTTTATCGTATTGCAAAAAATGCTATTGTATAGGTATTTATCTATAGAATTTAGATAATAAATATATAATAATTATACAATAATATTAATATTCATAGAGTAGGTAAATGTAAAATGTGTAAAACTGCACCGTACTGATTATTAGAAACAAATATGTTTAAAAGTTGCTTTATCAAAACCAGAGGGAAAATTATTCTCGTAATTTTAACCCATAAATGCATGATTTATTATATCGTATTGCAAAAAACGCATATTGTATAGGTATTTATCTATAGAATTTAGAAAAAATAAATATATAATTATATAATAATATTAATATTCATAGAGTAAATCTATTGTTTTGACAAAAAGAGGCGCGTTCAGAAACTCACAGCTATCACATTCTTAAAAAAATTAAATGACGTACTTTGTTGCCATATGGCAACATTATGCATTTAAGGGTTAAGTCTGTAAGTTCATTATAATCTAAGTATACCTAATTTTAAGACGGCCTCGTTGGTGTAGTGGTCGCAATTAAGCTCTATTGCTGAGCATCTGGTCTTGGGTTCAATTCCCAGGTCGGGCAAAGTGTTATTGGGTTTTTCCATCAGGAATTTCTCAGTAGCAGCCGAGAGTCTGGATTCGTGCCTGGTTGATGGCACTAGGCCCCCTATTACATAGGACTTACATAGGAATAAGCTACTGAGGCTACAGTAGGCAGTGATTTGTGGGCGATTGGAAGAGCGAAACGTGATAAACATGGTTTGGCTACATTATAAGCGAAAATCTGGCGTATACAGCGTGTAACGTTAAATGCGCAAAACCTCTTAAGGGGTCATTGTACTCATCATTATGAACAACTTTTACTATGGGACCAAACCGGAAATCGCGAAAAAAAAGCAGCTGTTCCCTACATTTTGACGAGTTATGCGAACATAAATGTAGGGAACAGCTGATTTTTTTTTCGCGATTTCAGGTTTGGTCCCATAGTAAAAGTTGTTCATAATGATGAGTACAATGACCCCTTAAGAGGTTTTGCGCATTTAACGTTACACGTTGTATACGGCGACGACGTGGCTACAGTACACATGCTACACAACGAATCAGCAAGAGGGATTCGTGCGGCGACTCCGTGTCTAATGTAGCCGCTATCATAACAAAGACTCAATTTGATGCGGTCGTTTTCTTAGAATGCGATCAAATCATCCATCGCGATTTACTATACGCATAATGTAGCCACACGCATATTTAGTAGCGCTATTGAACTAGTCGTGTAAGTGAGAAATTTTCTAATAAATTCGCTTCAATTTCGCTGATATGTTGATGTAGCCGATGCCATGATTACAGTAATGTTGTTCCTATCGCATAAAGAAATCAAAGATCGCTAGTAATATTTGTCGTACGGTGTAGCCATATACGTGAGCATTCATTTATTTGTTTTAATCGCTCATGTGTCGCAGGTCGCGTCGCGGCCTAATGTAGCCTCAGCCTTATGCACAACTAGCGAAATGTTGGTGTATTATAGGTAGGGAAAACCATACAGTTGTTGGCTTCCTCATAGTAATTGGCATAGTAAATGGAAATGATGTGACTTAGAGTGAGACAAAACTAGTGCCAATAACTAAAATTAAATGACCAATAACTATACTGTTTCCCCTACACCCTCAAACTCAAACTCAAAGCATTTATTTAAAATAAACCAATTTGTCAAGGGGTTGGTCAGTCAGAGAGATGAAGCTAGTTGCCCATTCCAAAGCATAGTAGGTACCTGTGAAGAAGAACGGGCAAGAAACTCCACGAACACTCTTTTAAATCATAAAATTATTACAAAATATTGGTTACATCATTCATGTTGAAATTATACATGTGAGAACGATGTAGATCATGTATATTTTCAACATGAATGACACCTCTGTTTAACCCTTCGGGATAGGTTAATCCAACCCTAGGAAGACCCACTGACCGAGATCATAGACGTGATGTAGTGTTATGTATGTTATAATTTTTAGAAATAACTATAGAATACACTGTCGTTGAATGATTCTGAATTAAATAAAGAATAACCAAAATGTAAATGTAATATCGTTTTATTTCGCAACGTGATAATGTGTCATTTTTTTTTATTTACACTAGCTGCGCCCCGGGGTTTTACACGCATAAGTCTCGATCCCGTGGGAATATAGGGATAAAAGGAAGAAGAAGAAGCCCAGTGTGACCCAGCATGCTGCTGCGCCCTGCTGTGCCTACGACGCAGCTGTACCTTTCGCGTCTGCATCACTCCACGATAACTGAGGAAGTCGTTCAGTATTTGAAGGTGAAGACCAACTGGACTCTGAGGGTCGAAAGGTTGGAATCGCGTCACAACATCAACTTGTAAGTCATTCGTGGTACGAGTTCCAACCCAGCATCTACAAACCTGCCTGAAAGAGGACTTTTGGCCGAAAGGTGTCGTATATTATCGACGTTTCCGAGGACGGTTACGCGACACGTCGCCGACAACGTTACGTGTATAGTCATACATAGTTTTAAGGTTTTTATTATGTATTAGTTTATTTTTGTATAAGATTATTTTTTTTATTTTATATATGGGCTTTAGTTGCCTGACAGTAAAATGATGATTATTATTATTATAAAAAAATAAGTTCAAAAACTAAAACATGCTCTAAAAAGTAAGAAACCAGAAAATATTCTCATATGAAATTGTTATGTACAAACTATTCAATATTTATCAAGCAATTTTACTGTTAGTGTGTTACGCAATTACCCTGCTGATGAGCCCGTCTGAAGTGACTCGTTGTAAACTGAATGCTTAGCAGAATTTTATTAACTGAAGGAAAATATTAACAAGTAATTGGCGATAAGTATGTAATCTGCGTTCGCGTTTTAGTTTCTGACATGTAAACAAATATATATTTGTAAAAATAACTTTAATTCCTGCATAATAAAGTTCTGTTTACGCTGCAACTTCAAACATTTTTAAGACATTTTCAATAGTACTAGTAATTCTGAAATCAACTTAATTTACACTACAATGAAGTTGATATTTGTTTAAGTTGACATAACATCAATTGACAATATGAATTTGAATAGACATTAGGTGAATAAGTGCATGTATGTAGGTACAGATAAGACGATAAACGAATGTAGATAAGCAAAGGGAGTGTTTACTGATAAAGATTTGATTTGTCATAACATGCGTTTACACACAAATGGAGCAACAACAAAGCATTATTTCTAGATAAAATGGTGGTCTAAAAGGAGGAAAGAGTTAACGGGCCATTCGAAGGAGAGACTGTCCCGATTAGTTGACCTAAAGCACCCACGGGTGATTTTTAAACCGGCACGGCACACTGAATTTTTATCGCACAGTCGCACTGCCTACCGCCAAGAGTTGAATATCCAACAGTCTATTTTTTTGACGCGCCGGGATGTACTCTGTTCGATTCTCAATGCTCGGCTCAACACCGAGAGTTGAAAATCCTGTGCGCAATAACAAGCCGTCGCGTCGCATTAAAAATCGCCCGTACGATTTGGGCTTGAAAGCAGTCGACAGCTATGCCCGAGTCGATTGACCCATCTACAATGTGTAACGTTAAATGCGCAAACCGTCAGACACCCCAACTGATTTTTAATTCAATTGACCTATTTCACAGAGAAAATAAGTCATTAAAAAATTGTAAAGGTTTTATGTGCTGTTTTAGTTTTACTGACCATTCTGATCGTTTCTTGCGTCTGCGACGACGCTTTATCGAGGGAGGAGTCGTCACCGGGCCTCTGCGCCGCGCTTACATTGGGTCGCTTGACCTATTAATGAATAGACACGGCAAAGTTTTTAGTGAAGATTTTTTGAAAAAATTAACCTATATTAAAAAGTGGTTCAATTAATTCTGCTCGTTATTCTGATCAAACTATTTTCGGGTTTTGCGCATGTAACGTTACACGTTGTAGATTTGCCAGCATTCTTTATTTTAAAACAGAAATAAAGTCCGCTATCGGCCTGACAATATCATAAACATATCCACATAAATAATTAACCCTAGTCTTAAAATATCTCACAAAGTAACGTTGTTTCCCTGGTTACGTGTTTATTACGCAGGTTTTACATGATTTGTGGTGTGCGGTTTACCCATCAAACCCTTTGCCGTTGACGCCATCTGGCACGTCACGCGCGACTTTACCATTCTCGTTAGTTGTGACTTGTGACTGCTTTATTATTACTGTTTATGACTAATATTGAAACAGACGCTGATGTACGAATATTACATTGTATAGATTATTTTAATTGTATAGGAATATCAGAAACAACGTATACATTCTGAGTACAGCTCACGACTGGGTTTCATCATGTCATCCAGAAGACGTCCACTGGACAATGGACCTAGGCCTCCCCCAAGCATCGCTACCGCGACCGGTCCTGTGATTAAATGATAAACGATATTTATTTCTGTAAATTAGTTTAAAAAACACATTTACACGTCAAAATTAAATTGTGTTTCCTAGCCTACTACTCTTTTAAGACAGAAATGAACTCAGGGATCAGTCTCTTTTAAAACCCAGTCATAATCTTGGTCAGGCCATATAAGGACTATACAGATTATTGTATGAGATGGTCTTTTGAGAAAAGGACCGTTCAGATTTGAGTGGACTTGTCAGTCATCGAGTAGCTCAACTCAGAACTTTTAAGTAGCCCAATAGCCGCGTACCCACCTAGCGCACAGGCTCGCGCGGCAGCTTCGCGAGCCAAATGCCTCGGCTGGTGTGGACGTACCTCGGCCTGCCTCGGGCGCGCGTTTGCTCGACCGAGCACGGCTCGGCCCCGAGCCATCTGTTGTCGGTAAACTTGACGCGCTCAAAGGTGCCTCAGTGAGCGCTGTGCGTTAGGTGGGGACGGTTATGTTTTGGCTCGCGCGCGAAGCTACTTCAAGTTTTGTCTCTTGCCGTGTTTGTCTTCTGTAATTTTGATATCATGGGCAGTCAGGAGGAGTCCATTCGCTTAATACAACTGTACAGCACGTACAATGCGCTTTGGGACCCCAAAGATCCAAAATATTTAAACAAAAATCAGCGGGAAGACAGTTGGCGGCAAATATCTGCTCAAATTAATATGCCTGTCAAGGAAGTGAAAAACAAAATGGTGTCCTTGTGTGGTTCTTATCGTCGAGAGAAAAACAGGGAGAAAAAAAGTCGCATAACAGGTTCAGGTATGCATTTTTATACTTAAAAAGATGAACTTACAAATTATTTGATAAAATAATTACAAGTTATTATATACTAATTAAATTGAAGAAAATTTATTTATACAATTAAAATATTTTAAATTATGGAAATATAAATTTTATTTTTTGTTCTGTTTCAGGCGCTGCAGATGTTTATAATTCGAAGTGGTTTGGGTATCCTTATTTCCATTTTCTTAAGGATAAAAATGAAACTGGTGACACTCAGGAAACGATGCCGAATGTAAGAATTTTTAACTATGCATAATGATTTTGAAATGGTATAGAACCATTAGTTATAAAATGTTCTGCCAAGTGCAACCGTATTTCTTTTGCGTTATTAGAACTACGCCTTGGAAACGCTGCAATTGGTGCGAATGTAACTTCATTTATTTCATTTCTCCATTGGCCAGGAATCAGTGCGCCATCAAGTTCTCTGTCAAACAATTCCGGTGAAATAAGATTAGTTGAAGTATTTTTTCGGATGTAGTTGTACAAATATACAGCTGCTAAGACGACCTTTGTTGCTTTATTTGGCTCTAGTAAGATAGGTTTTCTAAAAACGCGAAATATGGCACTTAATATACCAAATGCATTCTCAACGACACGTCGAGCTCGGCTAAGGCGATAATTAAATATTCTTTCTTTAGAACCATTTTCTGGGTTGCCCTCAAATGGTTTCATGGTATATTCGTTGAGTGCAAAGGCTTTATCGGATAAAATAAAATAAGGAACTTTTGTTACATATGGTATTTCCAATATCTTCTCTTTAGGCACGTTCAATTCTTTCTTTTCTAGCTTTTTATACAACGTTGTGCTTTTAAAAACACCACCATCAGAGATTCGCCCTTTGCTACCAACATTTACATACAAAAAATTGTAGCTAGCATCAACTAATCCAAAAAGCACGATGCTTGGAAATTGCTTGTAATTATCATAATCAGTGCCACTGTTAATCGGTGCATGCAACATAATATGTTTTCCATCCATCGCTCCAATAGCGTGGGGAAAATTCCATTTATTTTCAAATTCTTTTGATATAGCAAGCCACTCTTCTTCTGTAGATGGGATCTGTAAAAAAAATTATAGAGTACTATTAATTAAAATTATGTTTTCAGGAGGCAATACCGGAATCTTCACAAACTGACGTAGAGAGACACACAGAGACTGAAAACGCTCCGACCAAGTCGCAATTGCCGGAGGCTAGCATCGAGGAAGCGCCACCCCAACAACAACAAGACCTAGCCTCGGAAGCTAGCATGCCTTCACCATCAGAACCTGCTCGTAAAAAAAAACTACATAATCCGAAGAAAACGCAGCCACAGGAAGATTCGGCAGATATCATGCTCGCAGAAGCCCTTGAATGCTTGCAAAAGTCTTCGACCGACATCACCGATCCATACTCTTCATTTGGAAGACACATAGCCAACGAGCTAAGAAAATATGATCCGCACACATTAGCGTATGTTAAGAACGCTATCAATAATATAATTTTTGAAGCCGATATAGGGAAATACACACAACAACAAATTAATACAGGATACTATACACAGCAGTACAGTAACTCCTCTACAATGGACTCATCTGGCACTTCTACATCAGCATCACATACCGCTACGTCTTCTCATGCCATTACACCATCACCTAATGCCAATGTTGGATTCGAAACTATCACTGAATTGTAATTAAAATAAACAATTGATTTTTAAATTTGTCAAATTATTTTTATTTACCTTTACATAATCACTTAAGGCTTCAATAATAGCGTCACAAACTTCTGGAACTATTCTTGAGATACTCTGCTTCGATACTCGAAATAAATATTGCAAGCTGCTATAAGAATCTCCGGTTGCTAAAAATCTTAAAGTTATTAAAACTCGTTCATTCACAGTGATTGCTTCTCTATATTTTGTATCGCACTTTTTTATTTTATCAGACAACAATGAGCACAAATTTTCGAACTCTTGTACGGACATTCGTGTAAAATTATGTACAGTCTGATCATATACTAAATCTCCAAGTAATCTATTTCCATATTGGTGGCGACGCTCATACATTTTTCTAATCCAGAAGCGTCTAGGTTTTTTCTTGATACGTGACTGTTTTCGTTTCTTTAAACAATAAGCAGCTAGGAAAATAGCTGCAGCTGAAAATACACGACTGTCCATTACGAATACTCGCGGACTTATGATGGCTCAGCCTGCCTCGCGAGGCGGCCTCGTGTAAATTGAACAAAACTACTGAGGCTGCCGCGGGAGCCATCGCTCGTGATCCGGACACCGAGGCTGCCGCGCGAGCCTGTGCGCTAGGTGGGTACGCGGCTAACGACGTACCGTACCCGACGAGACGTACGTTATCGACGAACAATCTACACTAATATTATAAAGAGGAAAGATTTGATTGTTTGTTTGTATTGAATAGGCTCCGAAACTACTGGACCGATTTTGAAAAATTGTTTTACTTTTTACTGCGGGAAAATGCTTCATTCCTACGGGAAAACGGGTAATAGGACAACGGGTAGTATGAATCGGGTATTATCTTTCCGTACTTATCTTTTTCACATAACTTCTAAACGGCTGAACCGATTGGGTTGAAATTTTATATGGGTATTTCGATGGTTTCCTGGATTATTTTAAAAATACAATTGGACCCGGTAGGTGGCGCTGCTGTCGGTATGTCAATTACTAAACGGCTTGACCGATTGGGTTGAAATTTTGTATATGTATTTCCATGGATTCACAGACACGAATGTATTAAACCTACCTAATCTATCTTTCTATACATATATAAATAAACCAATTACATTGACCACATTATTTAAGCAACATATTTTAAACGGCGGGAATTCCGAATTCTACGCAAGCCAAGTTACGGGAAGATAAAGGACATTTGGAAACGTCGTATAAAGTACTCAAACTAACAGACAATCGTTAAAAAGACTCACATAATATCATTGTTCATTTTTTACCCTTGTAGGTACCGTACTCAATATGGGTGATGCCATATCCCCCCAAGTTCCAAGTTCCCCAAAGCTTTTAGTATTAACTAAAAGTTGTACAACTCTGTCTTGACCTAAATTGTTAATGGTACAGTCGCCGAATCACTGCTTAGTGTACGTATTGTGTACTGTTATGTGTTATTACTTGAGAGAACCAATGGGGTAAAAAGCGTAATCTTTTCATTGCAGTTTACGCTTAATTCATTAAATATTTATTAACTTTATGCATTACTGATAAGTGATAGATAACAAACGACGTGATTCTGTACCAAATAGGTGCTCATCAATAGAAAAGTGAAAAGAAGAAGAAGTGTGAAAGAGTGTGAATGAGAGGGAGATACAAGCTGTGATTGCCAAATATGGTTTAGTTTCAATGTGTGTTGCAAACACTGTGATTGTTATCATATCGAGAAGCAGCATATAATATAGCAGTTTATACTATTTTCTTTTTGAATTTTACAATGAAAATGTGATTAATAGTCTAGATGATGTGTTTACTTACAATTTTACACAGCCTTAATTCTTCCCTTTCACTACATTTTTCCCTAGAACAACCTGGATACATTCCTAACACACCCTGGATATATCTCGAGCACAGTAACACAGCACAAATAAGATTAATTTTTAACTAGGTACTGATTTTATTTAATTCTTACGCTTTTGGAGACGTCAGTACGAGGATTGGTCAAGTGTGAACTTTAAAAATAATTTAATTTTACATTTTGGGAACTCTGGGAAAGAATGTATGAAAAATCATTTTGGGGAACTTGGAACTTGGGGAGATGGGCATCACCGATCAATATTTCATGTTTATTAGATTCCTTTCTCTGTTCTATGCACATTAAATAACAAATAATTTAAAGAATAGAAGTACCTATTTACTTGTGAAATAAAGAGTTGGTACCGGTGGCCGCGTTGAACGTGTTATCGCGTGTGTACCTATATCGTGTTATCTGAGCGTGATTATACTCGTATATCTGATATTATCGTCTTATTCTTGGTTTTTATTTATATTTTTACACGTGAAGGTATACTTTCTATTTCTCATGTGCAGTTGACCGAATTGAAAATAATTGGAAATATGGAAAGTTTAAAGTTGGAAAATACTTTTGACATAATAACAGGAAAATTGTAGGATAAATTTCCTGTAAGCCGCGTTAAGTGCCCATTGTCCACACTGTACAACAGACTGCAGTAGACGTGACTATAGAAACTGAATTTATTTGTTCTATGTTAGTTAGTAATGTTATGTTGATAGAATGTTTACCTATAAAGCTTTTTCGTTTCTTCTAATGCTATGTGTTGCAAAAAGTGAAGTGGCCTTCGAAACTACGTGTAAAAACGATTACAGAACTTTTACCAATAACCGGATCGATGTGTTGAAAGATTGTTCTAATCATTTGTGTATCGAGAAGTGCTGCGATGAAGGTGAAATGTTTCATCCAAATGGTACATGCATAAATATAGTGACAATGTTTAAAAAATTTAAAAAGGTTGCAAGACTAGCCTCAGAAGTTGACGATTCAAAGATTATTATATTTTCGTGGGACGGAAATACTAAAAACGAGTCGAAAAGGGGTTTCGTTTTCGTTAAAAATCTTAGAGATATGAAAAGTTGCACGTCTGAGCATCCAATAACAAATGATTTTTTTATTTTAGAGGTAATTATTTTTATTTTGCTTTCGATTTTGTGTAGTAGACAAGCCGTGGAACCCGATGGGATTTTCAATCAAAATTATATATGTCTATAACTACCTTTCAACTCCTATTTGATCCCTATAGGTTATGATTCTATAGTTCTCACTTTCGTTTTAAAACACACTTATGCAAAATATGTATAGGTATTCATTTTATCTACACACTGTAAATATAAGCAGACAAGAAAAAAAAGATCAGAAAATAGGTACAGACGCCAGCACATCAAACTACTACAATCTGTCACATTGCTTTAATAGATTTTCAACTTTATTTCTGCAGCATAAGGTTCAAGGTTGATTCATAAGGTTCAAGGTTGATTGGATAAATTTGAAAGTATCGGGTAGCTTGATGTGCTGGCGTCTGTACAAAGGTAATGCTTATTTCTGAAGATTTTTTTTTGTGATTAGCATGCAGTACTTTATTTTTGTTAGGCTTTGTGTTTCCGTGAATAAATGAGTGAATTTAAGATTTTAATTGAGTTGGTAGATTATTAACTCTATAAAAATATAAGGCAAGATGCCTCCTCCTCTATTTGTAGGCAGCAGCAAGCTTAAGGCTGCCTGTCCATTGACGCGGAGCGAGGCTGCGGAGCGGAGAAAAGGAGAAATATTAACCAATAGGATTGCATAAAATCTCAATGTAATTTTTCTATTTGTTAATATTTCTCCGTTTCTCCGCTCCGCAGCATCACTCCGCGTCAACGGACAAGCAGCCTAAGGCAGGGCGATTCTTTTAATGAAGCCCGTGAAAGAAAATTAGAATTTCACGGGCTACTTTGACGGATTCCCCTGAAAGCTGAGCTCTTGATGTACAGACGCCAGCACATCAAGCTACCCGAAACTGTCAGATTTTCCCAATCAA
The DNA here is from genome assembly GCA_949629135.1 of Eremobia ochroleuca. Classification (NCBI taxonomy): domain Eukaryota; kingdom Metazoa; phylum Arthropoda; class Insecta; order Lepidoptera; family Noctuidae; genus Eremobia; species Eremobia ochroleuca. The sequence continues at coordinate 5,001,868 of OX451399.1, forward strand.
CTTTGAACCTTATACTTTAGCGATAAAGTTGGAAATCTATTAAAGAAATCTGACAGATTGTAGTAGCTTGATGTGCTGGCGTCTGTACCTAAGCCTAAACTCACACTGAAATCGTCGGTATTGCAAGCGGCCGAACATGAATATTCTCTGGCATTTCATTTAGGGTTCACCACAAAACCGCTATACTCCATTGGTTTAAGTAATTAACTAAAGATAAACAAATCGTAGAAAGGGTTTTTTTTTATAGATGACCCTTTCTTGATTAAAATAAGTTGTAACTAAATTAAATTTATTTTAGATTTTTTGATACTTTGCTCTTTTATTAGTGTGTTAAACTTTAGGTATATGTTATTCTTAAACTACTTTTCGGATATCTCACTGCTTGAGCGCAATTTTGTAATTCGATTTATAACAATAATATAATATTTTGTAATCTGTCTATCCTAAAGAGCCGAAAAACATAGGCTCTCGAAATCTTTAAACAAATACAACTTAACGATAAAAATAATGTTGCTTAATATTGAAGAGTATAACTGTGACGTAGCATGACTACTAACTGACGTTCAGTCTGTTTCTTTTGTTTAGTATAAATTCACTCAAAACATTGCCGGTTATCATGTGAAACTTTTGATAATTGTATAACTTATAAAATAACTGCGTTAAAATTGCGTCCAAATAGACTTTGGTAAAATTTGGGTATTTATGCTAGTACAGTCGCCGGCACGTAAGTTGGCAAGAGTCATCAGTCGTTCCACTCCTTTCTTTAACGTTCTTCTAAACAGACGTGTCCAAAAATAAATTATGGCAATAACCATAGAATAAGGAGAAATAATAAAAATGTAATTTTTTTGGTTGCAATAAGTGTAAATGCGCGAACATACTCCCACTACACAAAAACCTTGTCAAGTTACGTGCCGGCCACTATAGCTCTAGTAGTTCAATAAATAAAATAATTTTAAAATTTGTAACAAAATTTTTAGCACCCATTAAGCATGTTTTTTTTTACATTTTGTTGACTATCTAAACCAACGGAGTATAGGATTTAAGCCGCGGTCTACACTTCTCTACATCGTCTAACACAATTAACAGCAGGCGGCAAGAATTACTTTCATTGTCTCAATATCTGTCAAAATCCCAAGTGACAATTTTGGGTGTTCTCACATTCCTCTTGTAGTTCTCCTTTTCTCCTTCTCTCGTACTTCCATACTGTGTGACATGCGATAGAGCTGCATCACCTACCTACTACTTGACTGCTCCTACTGATCTCGTGGCCGCAAACATGACGGCTGAGCGTGGAGTCCTGGGTTCGTTTTCCAGGTCCAGCAAAGTGTTATTGGAATTTCTCATCAGGACGTTTTCAGTAGCAGCTCGTATTTTTGAAGTTGATGATGTTGTTACACCACCAACTTCCTGCGGCTGTACTGGAATGTCCCCCCGTGCTCCAGAAAGTATGTAAAGCCGTTGATTTTGGGCCTCAACTCTCCCCAGCCAGATGGCCGTATCGTCGGACTACGCTAGTTAAGGGAGAGAGAGTGCCCCTATGTTTGCGCACACGGTCTCACCCAAATACGCAGGCAATATGATAATGAATCAGCATTATCATATTGCCTGCGTGTTTGGGTGAGACCGGCCGCCGCTACCGTCACCGAAATTAGGTCTGGAGTTTTTCAACTGTTACTTAAACTGGTAAACTAAAACTTTCACATGTTTACAGGATGGCTCTATAAGGATGCAAGACACAGGCGGATCAAAATCATGGTCTGAAATTAAAAGGCTGGAATATTGTATAGAGTTCAAATTAACTGTAATAAACAAAAAACCACTCGTAAAACTCGTCGTGAGAGAATATAATGCCGAGCCAAAAGATGAAGACGCGAAATCGATATTTGTGTTAGTGGGTGAGTGAGACAGATTTTTTTTTATTTTCTTTTACTTTTTTTTTGCAGGTTCAACAAAAATAGGGCATTGGGAAGACATTTATAGTCCCAGTCGCGTGGTACGTCAACTCCAGGGATTGCTCCATTTAATGTTTATAATTTCCAGGATTGCTGGTATCGTCGTTCTTCCTGATCTTGGTGCTGGTGGTGTACTGTCTGCTACCCAAGCTGCGGAACCTCATAGGCCTAGTACTGATGGCTTACACCGTATCCATTCTCTTCACATTCTTAGTAAAAATCGTCATACATCTAAGCAACAAATCATTAACAACGAAGCACTGCAAAACTATTTGTAAGCCATGTTTTTGATTTTTAGTTATTATTATTATTTCATTTATTTCAGAATAACATTTACATTCCACACACTGTTAGTAAATAATACTTGTAACTATTTTAGTAAAATTATTTCTTCATTATTATTATTTACAAAGTTGAAAATGACAAGAAGAAAAGGACAGAATCCTATCAAATTAAGATACTCCATAGACAAGTTTAGAAATGATTAAAAAATTAGCTACTAAATTATAAACTAATATTTCTCTTCTGTCCTTTTCATAATGGAATAGATAGAAAAAGATGCACTGAACTTAAATTTAGTTTAGTTTGTGAACAAGAGAATCGGTGCCACTATTTGAAAAATAAGGATACTTGGCATATGGCATATAAATAAGCTTATCTATTTACCACTTATGTAATATATTTTGAAATAAAATGTAGTCATGTATCAACATTTCAATGTAAAAACTTTCGTTATTTTGCTGTTATTTGCCTGATGTTATCCTGTTTGTACCTGTTGTATGTATATATGTTATCTATTCGTATAATAATTATAGGTAAAATCTAATTTATTTTAGCTCCATTGCTGTATTTCGCTGCGGTATCGAGTTTCTTTTGGTTGAATGTGATGTCTTTTGACGTTTGGTGGTCATTAAGGTAACTGGAGTTTAAATACATTACTATACACAACGGTACAAGAATCTTTTGACGCGTGGCTAAATTCGGATCTGCCGCTGCCATATTGGTTTGTTAAAACAATTTCTGTGACAATTTCAATAAGATTACCAGCAACGCCGCCTTGTCAATTTCATTCAGGCGCCAGAATATCCTTGTAGCAAAAATGACTTATATCTGAAAATATAAATAAGTCTGTAAGAACCTTTTTTGTTTGTTTTATGGTGACTGTGAAGTTTCACCTACTAACTACTGACTTTATTACCGTCTGGACAAAAACAGGGTATAAAAGCTGAACAGAGTAGAAGCTTATTCAAATTAAAATTCAAAATTATTTATTTTGGGACAACTAGATCCACCGGTTAGTATACAAAAACTTAGAAACTATTGTTACTACCTACTTAAATAACAAAGGACAAATCACAAAAACCATAAATGCCCCTGTGCTGAGACACCCCGCCCCGTCCAGATAACCAACAGGGAGATACCTCCCTAAAATATCACCAGACGAACGAAATGCCTCAACACAAGCGCACGCACATCTTCAGCTATGGTTTTCAGGATGCTGTTGTGACTCCCGCGCACCCTCCTCATAAGTGACACGACTTTTTTCCTAATGACGGTATGAAAACCGTCAGTATGAGCCTGCGCGAACATCTCGGAGGCACTGCAGAAACGAGGAAGTCCCAACATCATCCTGAAAATGTTATTGTATTGGACGCGCAGTGTCCAAGGATTTGCTTATGACACAGAAATTTCTTTTTCATTTTTCGTGAAAAAGCACAAAAAATAACGAATAAATCGACAAATAATATAAAAAATCAACTTAAAGGCTCTCTACGCACGGAAATGTTCAATGAATTCGTAGCGACATTAAATCCTTTGATTGAAGCCGGCCGATGGCTGTAAAAATTGAAGCGAGGTTTTAAGAAATGTATTTAAAAAAAAAACTTTTCTTTTTAATGAATTTTCTGTGTCATACGAGAGGCGCTTCGGCTTGATAATAGTTTACTTTTTCTCTCACAGAGGTCATCGTAAAAGGTGTGACATCAACCGACGAGGCGAGCGGGTGAAGTTCATGTGGTATTGTCTGTATGCCTGGGGGACTCCGCTCCTGATGACAGTAATAGTCACAATATTGGATAACATAGACCTTTCCAATTTGCATATTATAAAACCACCTTTCGACGACTGCTTCGTTTTTGGTGTGTATACCCACTTGGTTTTTATTAGTTATACGTTCGTTTACAGAATACAGCCGGCGATTCTGTAAAAATCTCACCGTGAAATCATAACGCATACCTACTTTCACACACCACTTTAATAGATATACAAATAAACAAACACTTTCAATTCCGAATCTCTAAATAATAGTAGTGGCACTCGGTAAAATTTGCATAACCCATGGCTGAACACTACCCCCTGAGATACAGGTTCCCACATAGTTCAGGGGCTATCCCCTGAACTATGTGGGAACCTGTATCTCTCTCTCTGTGTTTGACCCTATGGTCAAAACTTCAAGGCAAACATCAGAGCCACCACGTTATTTTATTGTATACTTATACAAATATTGTTTGGTTTTGTAAAGGTATTTACAAAATGATATTTCTAGAAATTGTAAAATGTATTGTGGTGAGAAATAAACTATTTTTTTATTTTATTTATAAGTGAAGTTAATAGTGTTAATCCCTAGCGAATGACAGCTCGCTCCACGCTCACTTCACCCAAGCTTTCACTGTGAGATGGTTACAGAATCGCACGGCAGGCCTACGGGGGACGGTGCAGGAGGGATGTTGACACCCGTTAGCGGGCAAATGACTGAGATCTCGGGACATGCACCGTATCAGTAAAGCCGTAGGCTTGCACAGTATTTTTACCTCACGAAGTGACGCGTGCTTTACTTTACTTAAGTAAGTGTACCAACACGCTGTGAACGAGGTTAAAAATACTATACTAGAGATCCTGCGATGTTATAACTTCTAACGTAATGATATTTTCGTAGACGTCTACGGTGGGGAAGTAAAATGTATGGAAATACGTGCACGTTATAACGTTATCGTGGACGGAAAAGCAAAAGCGTCTTCGTATATTTCCACACATTTTACTTCCCTTCACGTTATAAATTATAAAAAACGCCTATCGTCTAAACTTTAATTGTGCAGCTATCAATTGCATACTAACATACAATTTATCTCTGTCTTCTCTATAAAAGAAAATGTCCTAAGAATACACCCACACAGCCCGAAATCACCAAAGTGCTCACTAAGCTGCCCCTGAACAAATTTTCATAGCAAGTTTTTTATATGTTCCTCTGTAAGGATGGCGTTCGGAAGTATACCATCTTGTATACTCATTTTAATATTTTTTTAAATAGGTACTCCTCTTTGCTGTAGGACGTGGGTTAATTCTGTATGGACCGAGATCCTTCTTCTAGGTGGTGATATTTTATAACAAAACCGCTAAATAAAAATAAACCTTTGAGACATCCACTGGGCCCGCGTGGATTATGGCCCACTCCCTCTCACAGAGAGGAAGCCTGTGTCCCAGCAGTAGCTAATATTATATTTTCTTAATTTTCAGTAAAAAGTGTTGAAGTATACTTCATTGTACCAATAGGGGTAATCATTTTCGTTAATATCATATTGTTCTTATTGACTGTCTACAATATATGGTCGATCAAGCGCGCTGTTCATAGATGTCAGGACTCCAGAAGCAGCAAACAGGACACGAGCAGGTAGGCACTTTCAAGATAACTGAATAGTCAATGTTGTTTTTGCTTTACCACTGACAAAGACTCCCAGTAAATGAAAAATAATAATAATAATTAGTATGTGTTTTTTTTATTTTTATTTACCACTATTGACAAAGACTCCCAGTAAATGAAAAGGTGGTTGAAACTATCTACATAATCGGTCTATAATGTTCTCACAGCTGGGACACGTGAAAAAGTGTGTTACGCAATTAAGCTGCCGAGAGGAGCTCTGCAGCTTGATTCCGTAACACACCTTCAACCACAATCCGAGGGTTTTTAAAGATACCTATTGATAATAATCCATTGCTTCATAGATTTGAACGTCTGCTCGGCAACGTAAATATAATGCGCAATGAACGTAGGTGGACTGTCAAAATGATAACTATTGCGATCAAGTGTCATTTTATGTGTGTTACGCAATCACCCCGCAGGATTTGCATCCGGCGCCTCTAGTAATCTAAAAAAAAAGTGAGTTTCGACCACGCTCAATGAAGGGTTCCGTAGTTGGAATGAATTTATCCCAAGAACAAACTGCAAACTGTAGTTGAAAAGCCTGTTCTCTCATACATTGCAACTGCAAAATATGTAAGTTGGTCGACTCTTACTCGTAAACTTGTAAAGCCTACTTAGCTGTGATAATTTTCCTTTTAACTTCATTATATACACTACTACCGTGATTTTTTTCACATATCCAAAAATAACCATTTAGCTGGCAGGAGGGAGGGGACTACTTGACTCTAACAAAAAATAGCACTTTAAAGCTTAATATTTCACAAATGGATCCCTGAACAGGTGGAAGGTGGAAAATCCTCATGGATGTCCGCCGCCCTGGGGCGGGCGGCGGGGTCTGTCAGACTCTTACTGACTGAAAACCACCCCTGAGTTCCCTCTCTCACCTACGCTGGGGGTCGCGGGAACGAACGATACTTCCGCAACCCCCGGCTGGTGCTGGCCCGCACCTGCGGGCCTCCTCGTGTACGCCTTAGCCTTCTAACCTAACCTATCCGAGTCGGGGTACTCTGAGTCGGGGTGTTAACCATAATGACGTTTTTTATATATATTAAACGTTAGACCTAATGACTTTGGATAATAGTGTAAAAGATGGTTATGTTGAGAAAATATAGGAAAACAATTAAAAGTATAATAGATGTTTATTGCTACTAACATTATGTAGTTGAATGCTTCGGAATTATGATCATTAGAGACAGAGTAGTTAGGAATTGTGATTGTTAGGATGAAAAATATTAGGAAGAACATTTTCGGATTTCCAATTATCGGAGTTGAAAATTTAGGTGAACTTTGGCGCACCCCATATTAAAGTTCTGTCAAATCGTCATCTACACTATAATAATAATATTATAAAGAGGAAAGATTTGATTGTTTGTTTGTATTGAATAGGCTCCGAAACTACTGAACCGAATTGAAAAATTGTTTTACCATTAGAAGCCGACATTATCCTTGATGAACATAGGCTACTTTATCCCGCGGGAAAAAGCTTCATTCCTACGGGATAACGGGTAATAGCATTTAAACGGCGGGAATTCCGAATTCTACGCAAACGAAGTTACGGACGGATGCTAGTATTATAGTATATAATATAATAAAATATTCAGTAGCTTCGACCAATAATTAATTACGAGTTACTATCAGTGACTCATCCTGACACAAATGACAACCTACATAGTCATTACTTTGTGTTGTATTTATGTCTGTTTAGTATATTTTCCTTATAACCTATGGCATAGGTACATATCTAATTCTGGTTATAATTGAAGACTCACCCACCACAGAAATCAAAATCGCCGCGACGTCAGCGTCTAGAAACGACCTACAGACACACGACGAAAACTTACTGGAAATGTGTAGCTTCATATTATGTCGTCGTGTGTACTTAAATAAGGCGCTGGAAGTGCGATGAGTATACAGCGTGTAACGGAAGGGGGGTATCAACCCTGAAGGAGGTGAATGTGCTCATGAAACTCAACAACTTTCCCCAAAGAACATAGGTCGAAATATGAAAAAAAAATTTGGCCCCCCCATAGTATATCAATCAGCTGATAGTCAGTTTTGTAAAGGAGGGCCAAATTTTTTTTTCATATTTCGACCTATGTTCTTTGGGGAAAGTTGTTGAGTTTCATGAGCACATTCACCTCCTTCAGGGTTGATACCCCCCTTCCGTTACACGCTGTATATAGTATTACACGGCCGCCATTCAAAGGCCGCGTCCTATTAGAAAGCGATAATCGCGCGAATACGTGATCGTCGCGTTGCGTTCAAATGTCACTTTTTGGTTGAAAATCCCGAAGGCGCCCTCTGTCGGCGCAACCAGGTGGTCCGGTTCACCGAAAAAAAAAGTGACATACACGCGACGATCGCTTTCTATAGGTCATTTGTGTAATAATATACAACGTGTAACGTTAAATGCGCAAAACCTGATGATAGTTTGATCAGAATAACGAGCAGAATTTATTGAACCACTTTTTAATATAGGTCACATTTTTCAAAAAATCTTTATTAAAAACGTTGCCCTGTGTATTTATTAATAGGTCAAGCAACCCAATGTCAGCGCGGCGCAGCGGCCCGGTGACGACTCCTCCCTCGATAAAGGGTCGTCGCAGACGCAAGAAACGATCAGAATGGCCAGTAAAACTAAAACAGCACATAAAACCTTTACAATTTTTTTAATGAATTATTTTCTCTGTGAAATAGGTCAATTGAATTAAAAATCAGTTCGGGTGTCTGAGGTTTTGCGCTTTTAACGTTACACGTTGTATAAATGAAACTTGATGCTCTTTTACTCGATATTTGAATTGGGAAATAGATTTAGGGCGGCTTGTTATGATGTACATGTATATTTCAAATAAATAAATAAATCTATTTTCAGATTCGCCACCTACATAAAGTTATCTGTGGTCATGGGAGTGAGTTGGTGCCTGGAGCTCATTCCTCCAGACACGGAATTATGGCTGTTTATCTTGACCACTACGTATAACCTACTCATCGGGGTCGCCATATTCTTCTTATTCGTGTTCAATAAGAAAATATTTGTCATGCTGTGTAAGAGGTGAGTTGTATGAACTTTTGTAATTCGTCATTCGTGGGTACGAGTATGCGTACGGTGGCGTATGTACAGTGCACCTGTATGCGAAAATGGTTTGGCTCAGTCTGTTATAGCGCAGACCTGAACCTGGGACCTGCAGGGTAGTTGCGTAACACACTATCAGTAGCAATGAGTTTCATTTTGACAGTTCAACAACATTCATTGCGTTATTTACGTAAGTACAGTGCACCTGTATGCGAAAATGGTTTGGCTCAGTCTGTTATAGCGCAGACCTGAACCTGGGACCTGCAGGGTAGTTGCGTAACACAATATCAGTAGCAATGAGTTTCATTTTGACAGTTCAACAACATTCATTGCTTTATTTACGTTGTTGAGCAGACACACATCTCGAACATATGGAGCAATGGATTAGCAATATGCTTCAAAATGATTCAAATTGAGAGTAATAGTGTACGCAATTAGCTTGCCGGACATATTAAATAGTTGATTTCAAGATGTAATATTATTAAAATAATTGCCTAACAAATGGTCAAACGCATATCAACTGCGGTCTCCTCTTAAGAATACGTCTACCTCAACGATTATTAGTTCGACGACTAAAATGGGCCACTTCGGCTTGCTTATTATGTGAGCTCTCGACGACTTTGGTTCTCTGCCGGATCACTTGTTCCGGATTCGATCTCTCAGAGAAATTCCAAGCATAGCCTGAGAACAGAGCTGAATGGCGTTCAGTTGGAGAGACATATGTCCAACAGGGGATGGCTGTGAGCATTAGCCTCACCATCATTTACCTATAGTTTTAGCAAATCCTGTGATAGGTTGACTGAACTATCAACAGACAGATAACCTCATTGATTTTCGTGTAATGAGTAAGTCCATCCAACCCCTGTGCAAGTTTAATATAGCAAAATGTTGTTTTTAGGTTTAACATAAAGAATGATTTCATCAGAAGGTTGGAGGTATCCCAGGGTACCAGTAGTGGAACTACGACCAGAACAACGAGGGCCTCCACCAGTAAGGGCCAAAACCAAGAAATGGACCTTTTGAGAGATTGCCCTAAAGTATAAAGTGTGCATAAATGCTTATAAATGTAACTATTATGAATGTATTAATGAAATAATAGTTGCAAAATTTTTGTAACGATAAGGTTATGAATCATACTTTGAGCAGAGTATAACGATCCTTGCAGACTACACTAACAAAGTAGCTCACAAAACATTCATTTTGATTATTTTTAATGAATGCCTCGACGGCAACGTTGCTCTGATCAAGACTGTAGGCCAGTGGCGGACTAACCGGGGGGCGGAAGGGGCGGCCCGCCCCAGGCCTCTGGTCTTGAGGGGCCCCCAAATGCCTCCGCGTTCCGCTGATCAAATTCTAAACAAGACTTTAAAAATGTGCTCAGTGCCTACATAATTTCATCAAGATATACTTCTTGACCATTTGCATCTCGGTTGTATCATGTGAGAGGAGTTTTTCGAAACTTAAACTAATTAAAAATATCTTCGATGTAAAATGGGTCACAAGCGACTTGTTAACCTAGCCGTGCTTTCAATAGATTAGAAAAATTTCCAAAGAAATCGATTTCACAGAAGTTATTTAGGAGTTCAGTAAATTGAAGGCACGAAAACACATATAACACGTTACTAAAAATAAAAAAACTATCTTTGATTTATTTTATCTAATTTTTATGCTGTCGATCGATTCGTATTTTATTTTCCTCGCCCATATCCATTCCATATTGTAGGTTTATTTAGCCTAAATAATTTAATTCGAATTTAAATTTCACTTGCCAGATTTTAACGAAATAAACATAAACACGTATTAATACATAAAAATGTGAACTGAATAAAAAGCTTTTAAAACCACATTTTTTTTTAAAGCTGGGGGCCTCATTCAGCTTTGCCGCCCCGGGCCTCTGACGGGCTTAGTCCGCCACTGCTGTAGGCACATTCGATACACAACTCTGTATTAAACTGTATGGATTGTAAAAATGTGCTTTGGTTAAGAGTAGTTTTAACAAAGTACTAATATTTACAACAACAGGTAAATCAAATGATGTACTAATGTAGTTGTAGCAAACATCCAAAGAATTATATAATAATTATTTTAGTCATGTGATTAATTGTAAGCATTGAATGTAGCGAGAACCACTAGAAAAATATAACGTTATAGAAGTTTTTGTCGTGTTTTTGGTGGTGTTTGTTGTATGAAATTCAGATCGTACTGAGAGCTGTGTGAAATGACTCTTACTAAGGTACCAGCAGGGTAATTGCGTAACACACTATCAGTAGCAATGGGTTTCATTTTGACAGTTCAACAACATTCATTGCGTTATTTACGTTGTTGAGCAGGACACATTTTTCGAACATATGGAGCAATGGATTAGCACTATGCTTCAAAATTATTCAAATTGAGAGTAATAGTGTGACGCAATTAGGGTACTGCGTAGGTAGTCTTAGCAACATGCTTCTAGCATGTCACTCACATACATATCACTTACTTAGCTTTTTATTTATTTTAATTAGTAATTAATTTTAATTAGTCGATAAGTCAGACATGTGACATCTGTCAATCCGCACTCACTAGGCCCGCGTTGTGGGTTACGAATTACAATCCACTCCCTCTCACCGAGAGGAGTCCTGTGTCCCAGCATTGGGAACATTATAGGCTGATTAGCATCATCTGCCTGCCTTTTCCAACTACGTTGGGGTCAGCTTCCAGTCTAACCGGATGCAGCTGAATACCAGTAGGTATTTTACATGGAGCGACTGCCCATCTGACATCCACAATCCAGTTACTGGGTAATACGATACCCCTTGGTAAGACTGGCTGTCAGACTTTCGGGCTACTGACGACCCGTAACGACTGTCAAAGATCCGAGGCTATGAGGCTACGAGGGCTTTTGGGGTATCATATGAAAGAGCGCCGTTTGCACATTCTCAAACATTTTTTTAGGCCGCATAGTTTTCGACTTTTGATGGAAAATGTAAAAAATACCCAACCCCCCCCCCCCCCCTCCTTATCTCCGAAGTTTGCATAGAGAAAAATCTGAAATGATTCTATGTGATAGAAGCTTCTGTAAAGATTACTGGGAAAATAAAACGATGTCTCTAAATAGCACACTTTTTTCAGAAATCATCAACAAATATTACATTAGTTCCACTATCGGTCAAGAGATGGCGCTGACCTAAAATGCAATATTCTATACCGCAGTGTTAAAATTCTTCTACGAATATACGCCTTGCCGATGAAAATTTAATATATACGTAGGTAGGTACGGAACCCTCGGTGCGGGAGTACGACTCGCTCTTGTCCGATTTTTCTGAGTTGAAACCGCAAACAAGGTTGTTGCAAGAAATGCTATAACTTATTTGCGTTTGAAATCATATTGGTTATGAGCAGTGATAGGAATAGGTAGTGCCTATTTGCCTAAACTTCGAAGAACAGAGACAAGAAACGGAGACTTCCTTAGGACTAAATTTTTTCCGGGACATCTGTCCCGAAATTCGGGACAACACTTTAAATAGGTACATTAAAAAACTATGTTAGGTATTTGGAATAAGTAATTCGTCTATATTTACCTAAAGTTTGCGACGAGACATAACATAATAAATAACTTTATTTATTATGTTATGTCTTTATCATCTTCAAGGATGACTACTACAAAAAAAAAAAAAAAAACGGGCTATAAAACTATGTTTATGTGTAATTTAGAGTTTTAGACTCTGTTGGGCGAAGCCCAGGCCCCCAGGGGCTATACACCCGTTGCGTCCCCCCTGTATCCGCACCTACGTATGCCGCTATGTATTTAATATACTAATTAGGGCTGATTTTTCAATCGACCGATATTTTTTATTCATGGAATAAAATTGACGTCTGATAAATGATAAATGATTTATTTTCTGTAAGTAGGTTTGTACAAACACTTTTACATGTCAATCGTATTTTTTTTTAAACTAGATGAGGTCGGCGTTTCCTATCTGACTACTCTGAGAAGAAAGGCCAAAACAAACTCAGAGGTCACAGTCTCTTTTAAAGTCCAGACATAATCTTCGTCAGATCATGTGAAGACCATGTAGATTGGTGTCTGAAATGGTCTTTTGAGTAAATAACCACACAGATTGAGCGGACCTGTCCAGTCAGTGCACGCAGTGACAGTTTTGTATAGAAGAACTGTCAAAAATTCAAAATGATTCCTCCGATAAAGTTAACTGGCGTTGGTAAAATCAGCCCTTATTCTCATTATAATACTGTGATAATGGCGCCAATTCCTTTGTTCACAAACTAAACTAAATTTAAGTTTGGTGCATCTTTTTCTATTTCATTAAGAAAAGGACAGAAGATACATATTAGTTTAGTCCAGTCAAATTTTTATTTAAAAAGGCAGAAGATTTTTAATGATTGTTGTATTTTTAAGCTTTCATGTGTATACGAATTTATTTTTCTTTTAAATATATCATCTACTTGTGCTTTCCAATTTATGTCCTGATATATTATCACTCCGAGAAATTTTGTTTGTGTAACTTCATTAAGTTTTGGTATGTCAAGTTTCACATTGTATTTATTATTATAAGTTTTATTAAACTGCATGTATACAAACTTATGTAAATTAATTTTTAAGTTATTCATGTCAAGCCATTCAATTAATTTGCCAGTTTTGGTGTTAATCTCTGTTTCATGGTCGTAAATTGTAATAATCTTTTTGTGACACGTCACTATAATGGAAATATCGCCTGCGAATAGTATGCATTTATGATTTGTTATAAACTGTACTTAATTGAATTTATATAAAGTAGGAACAATATAATTGGGCCCAAGAAACATCCTTGTGGGACGCCATAATTGTTGCTTTTATACTCGTATGAATATGGGATCAAGACGTTGTTTTTATCTAATTTTGTAATATAAAACACGTTGCTATCAGTTATTTAGATATGACGATATCCACTGTGCATGCTTATCCTTATCCCGCTTACCTCCAGCTTTTGTAGCAAATAGTCATGTGACACTAGGTCAAAAGCATTAGACTAATGAAAGAAGAATCCTGTAGTCAGATAGTTTTTATTAATATTGGATAGTACCTATTGTTTTTATCAGAGAGAAGATGGCTAATGTAGTAGATTTGCTTTTTTGAAAGCCATATTGATGTTTATTAATAATGTCAAAGGAGAGTGGGAAACAAATGTAGATATGGGATCTGGGCCCACCCGTCAATTGTAACATTTGATATTCCATTGAAATAGGGCTTTTTAAGCGGAACATTAGTGAGGTACTAATAAAACTATGGACAAATGTTAGTACTTTCGGAGATACGACGTCCTAAACTCGTCTCATTACCCACAAAACCAATCGAGATGCAGTTCAGTAGTCCATTAAACAAACAAAGATAAAAACAACAACAATCATTGTCCAAGGAATAGCCGAGTCAAAAAGTACAGAAAACAGATAACGATCGTTCAACACAAAACACTGGCGACGACTAGCGCTAGCGCGTCACTCACTAGCCGGTGGTCGCCATTTGAAAATGCGTCCGGGCCGACGGCGGCGTAGCGGGCAGAGACGGGAGCAGGTAAAGAGTTATGCAATGACTATACACGATACGTTTTCATTTATTATAATTTTTTTATCGTTGCCCCACACTAGTAATTTCTCCTGTATTGTGGGTGCGTTTACAAACATTTAATCTCACATACACAAACAGCCAGACTCAGAACAACTACTTGTAGGTCATACAAATATTTTTCCCGTGCGGGAATCGAACCCGCGACACGCAGCCAATCGGTTAACCACTGCGCCAACCGTACCGTCCGGTTTAAGTCTGGACAGTGTTTATCTTATATTGAAGTAAACTACGATCATTATTTGCCTAGATTGGGATCACTTTTACGGCAGTATAATAGTACTGGACAAATGTAGGCGACTTGGAATGTAGTTGAACTAAAAGTGGAGCTAAGAAACAGGGAAGCGTCTGACAGTGGTAAAAAGCAGCGTTAGTAGAAAGGTAACTTAATTATGACCATTTTATAAGTGATGGGTTGTTTTGTTTGTTTTACATAAAACTCCTTTCTTTTATTTCTCTGAAAAGAACATAGCCTCGCCGTTTTACTGAGTTTCCAATTTTATCTTCGGAGAGCTCTCTCCCACAGTTTACTTCTTTTAGCATCTCTGGGGAATATATGGGTCCCCGGATGTTTGCAATCGACAGCTGCGCATCGGCGCATATTAATTAATTATGAGTAAAAGAAGATGCTTGTTTACAAAAAATATGCCTATAGATATTGACAGCTGGCTGTCAAAAACCCGTCACAGACGTAGCTATAATATATATTAATATGAATCATAGCAAGGCATATTACGACATATTTTCTATATAAATTTTCGAGTGACCGCACACGCAGCTATAATATATATTTCTATGACGTCACCATAATATGTCGACGTATAATATCTCGGAATATTTTGGCATATTGATATATATTTTGGTATATTAATATATGTATATTTTGAGGATACGGGATGTTCCATTTGTAAACCGAACGCTTGCCCGACGTCCGTGCTCGATGTTCCTGACAAGGCAACATGCATATCAAATTCAGCATCGGAATCATCCTCTGAGGAACTTTCAATTAGATCTAAAAGTAGTGCTCTTGTCGAATTCATTTATTTATCTAGATTGATTATAAGCCTAGATTGATTGATTGAAAATAAGCTTTAAAACCGTGCGATTGCAAGGACGAGCGCAGACCGAGTGAGGGCAAAATATATATTACTAGCGGCCCGCCCCAGCTTCGCACGGCTGCAATGTTATTATAAAAGATACCTATCAATCAAATCAAAAGTATGATATAAGCACTGGAAATCATCAATTTCCAAATGAAGTCGTTGAGACACAACCGTCAGCAATAGCCCACTCGCGCGTTCTGAGCCCGCGCGATAGGCAGCCTTTGTGACATTGATTCGTTGGTGGCAGAAGTGGTGGGAGGCGCCTGACGTGACGGCACAGTGGTGGCATGCGCGTGAGCTGCGTACGGTACTGGACAGTACTTGGACATTGCAACATTACTTTATTTTTCTAAAATAAAAGAAAAAGTAGCCTAAGTTACTCTTTATTACATCAGCTACCTGCCAATAAAAGTCCCGTCAAAATCGGTCCAGCGATTTCAGAGATTAGCCGGAACAAACAGACATATTAAAATTGTAAACAATGTTATTTTGGTGCATGTATCATATATAAATATATTCATATGCATGTAGTAAAAAACGGTTATTTCAATATTACAAACAGACACTCCAATTTTATTTATATGTATACTATAGATGTATAGATGAAACGTTTATATTTTTAACATAGCGCCATCTATTGAATACTTACTCAATCCAGTCAACAGATGTCGCCATCTGTTACAATCCTTTTGAGCTAACAGATAATTTAGACAATAATTTTCAATAAAATAATATTGCGACTATAAATTGAGATGTAAGCTATCCTATAATTTGGATTAAATTGCACACGGTGTGCAAATCAAATTTAAAATCGGTTCAGTAGTTTAGGAGTCCATCGCGGACAAACAAACGTGACACGTAAACTTTATATATAAAGATAGTATAGCTCCCGTGTGTGGTACTGGTAGCATGTTATACTATAATATTATATATCTCTATATATTAATATATATTATAGCTACGTCTGTGATGGGCTAAATACTTGGTACGATGGAGGTCAGTGACGTCTGAAGCGAGCAAGTGGCAGTTTTTATCAATCTATAAATTATAAATCTATTCTATATCTATAGGTATCATGGAGATCTTTTTTTAAATTGTTACGTTTCTAATAATAATTATTTATTTATACTTAAACCTTTTCTACCATAAAAGTAACCATTTTGTAACCGCTTCATGTCTTCGTTTGCGCGTTACATTTTAATTTACCAGTGCATGTTGATTTTTACTAATTTAACCCATAATATAATACTCGCCTAAACTTTAGCTCGAGTTACTTAAATATCAGACTCAAACTATTCCATACAACCCTAAAATATTTTTTATCTATGGAGGTCATGATTGATTTTCGTCTAGAATTCTACTGAAATCCCAGCTGTTTCGTTGCAATAGCTGCAGTGCGCCTGTCTGAACTGAGTGCACCCTGATTCCCGGGTCTAGCTTTTGTATAAACCAGTCAATATGTCGTCCATCATGGATGAAAGGTGTGTAAATTTGCTGTAGAACTTGAACTTATCCTATCCAGAGCAAAGTGATCGATATTTTGCATTTTTCAGAGTGTCGGATGAAATCGAAGCTCTGGAGGCAATTTTAATGGATGATGTTGTGATTAAGCGCGTTGGGGAAGTGCCTCATATAATCGAAACCGTGCTTCATCCATCGACGGGAAATAACGTCGACCGGCAGTACGTGTGTGCGACCCTGGTCGTGAAACTGACGCCAGGATACCCGGACAGTAGCCCCGAGGTGACGCTGAAGAACCCGCGGGGACTCGACGATGAGATATTGACCAACATTCACTTACAAATCCGAGAGAAACTGGCGGATTGTCGTGGTGAGCCTGTGGTGTTCGAGCTGATTGAGGTAGGGTTTTGAACATACTTTTATAAATTAAAGCTCAAGTAATTTTTTGTCCTATAAATTGAGAAAGGATCCGCTACGTAATTATCATAAATTATCCAGTGTTGATTGCCCGAGTCCCATACTGAAAAAGCAATTGATTCAATTTTGAAAGTTTGTTTCTATGGCTGCTTGTTCCTATGTATTCCTTTTAGATTTAGTCAAGTATAGGATTCTTCTTTGAAACATCTTAAGTTGAATTAAGTATTCAAGACTTTTTCCAAGTATAAGAGCTCAACTGTCACATGAGACCATTACTATTTCTGTTGTCACCTAACTTAGGGCTGATTTTTCAATCAACAGCCAATTTTTATTAGTGGAATAAAATTGACATTGAGAGATTTTGTATCATAGAACTGTCAAAAATTCTAAATTATTCCTCGGATAAAATTATCTGGCATTGGAAAATTCAGCCCTTAATCAGTCTGCCTAACAGAGGAGGGGATAAGTAGTAGTTTCACTAGGAAGCCTCTGTCCCACCCATATGCAAAATATGCGCATTGACGTGGATTTGCGGACACCAGCCCGTATTACCTATTACCTAGGAAGCCTCTGATACAAGTGGAGCCGTGGGCAAAATTTAACAACATAACATAATATTACACCTGTAATCCACAAAGGGTTAGGCAGAGTTGTACCATATAGTACGCCCACATTTTGCCAGTTATGTTAATGCTGTTGCATTACAACAGCCATTATGTAAATAAACCTTAGTACCTTTGATATACATCACACTAATATTATATCGTTTGTTTGTTACTTCTTCGGCTGGACCAATTTTGATGAAATTTTGCACACAGATAGATTATAACCAGGATTAACAAATTAATAGAATACTTTTTATCCCAATATTCCTACGGGATCGAGACTTATGTGGGTTAAACCGCGGGGCACAGCTAGTATTGATATAAACTGTTGAATTAATGATGCGCGCCATTGCCACTGTTGTTGACTGACGAAATTTGGGTGTACTCTAGGTGCTCTGCCTACCCCTTCAGGAATACAGTCCTGCTATAATGTGTGTTAAATGAATCAAAACAGCTAAATATTTGCAGCTATGTGTGACATTGCCAACGGATTTACGGAATGCACTTTCTTAACGTATGTTTAAGTACCGGTGTGCGGTCTAACAGGCCTCGACAACCACTTGACATGCTACTTTACCCTTTTTTTACTTTCTTTAAAAATCACAACATAATATAAGTGGCTTCTTAGGCCTCACATTGGTACTAATGTTACAAAAAATGGTGCTTAAAGGTTAATAGTATCACTTTTAGCTGGAATATAAACATAGTTGTCAAAATAAAAAAAATATGTACATACATAGACATAAACAATATGAAACAATATGTATATACAGCATGTAACGGAAGGGGGGTATCAACCCTGAAGGAGGTGAATGTGCTCATGAAACTCAACAACTTTCCCCAAAGAACATAGGTCGAAATATGAAAAAAAAATTTGGCCCTCCCATAGTAAATCAATCAGCTGGTAGTCAGTTTTGTAAGGGAGGGCCAAATTTTTTTTTCATATTTCGACCTATGTTCTTTGGGGAAAGTTGTTGAGTTTCATGAGCACATTCACCTCCTTCAGGGTTGATACCCCCCTTCCGTTACACGCTGTATAGTGTGGTTTTACTAACATTAGGTTAAGACTTTTACTAACAACATATAGGTCTTGTAATTTGATCTGAAATAAAATTTATTATTATTATTGTTAATAGCAGCTGTTTATTTATTTATTTTATTATTTATGTACACATAGTAAAATTGATACAGATTAGAGAATGTTCCTGAGCTAAATGTATTTTACAGCTTATCCGCGACTGTCTTACTGACAGCAACTTGCCAAGCGGTCAGTGCATGATCTGCCTATTTGGCTTCACTAAAGGGGATGAGTTCATCAGGACCCAATGCTACCACTACTTTCATAGCCACTGCCTTGCTGCTCACCTGATTTCTGGTAGGCGGTACTATCAAGAAGACCTTGAACTTCTGCCGAACTGGCAGCAAGTGACCAGGTCACCATTTAAGGTTAGTATAATTTGCAGAAACTACAAAATAGAATATTGTGTATTTCTTATCAACCTTTATCAGGATTAGGTTCCATCCAACTGCGATCGTTTGACGTTGACTCAAAATATGTATCCATGTCATTAATCAACATCAATCGATCTAGTTGCAACATCATCATTAAGCAATTGCAAGAAGGGAAATTGCCCATACCAGACCCATATGTTGGCATGCCCAAAGTGTTCATATACCTGCACTTCTTAGGATCTAAAAACGCCACTGATGCCGCGGTTGTCGTGGTCACCTACTGGGCCCAACTCATTTAATGATTTACCATCAACTCCAAAAGAAGAAGAGCTGTGCTGTTAGCACCAATTTGACTATGATTAATATATCGTTGCAGCTTCCGAATAACTCAAGTAAGCCATTCTCTGCAAAAAAAATGAACCGACTAGAACTGTGTAGACTGTGGATACAGCTATCAAATAAATGTAGTTTCATGACACTATTTTAGTAGATATTTCGAAGTAGAATTGTATACAACTACAGATCGCGTTCTCGAGTAGACATTGACAACTCGAGTCAGTCAACAAATCTCGTACGGCAATCCGGCGAGATCGGTTTTTCTTCCCATGAGATTAAATCTTGAAAAATGGATCGAGATTGAGATTGTACTCCCTAGATGTGACGCTGCAATCTGGACTAATATTAAAGGTGATTTTCATGTGTTAAGGAGAGCTGCCCGGTCTGCCGTATCACGCTGACTACCATCGAGGTGGAGACGCTGGCCGACGCTCCGCCGCCCATGGCGTCATTCACTGCAGCGCCCTTCATCTTGACCGACGAAATGAAAGTAAGTGGTTACCTTTGATTTATATGTGTTAGGTCCTTTGTATTGTGTTAAATGATTTCTATTTATAACCTTGAATCCTTAAATTCATAATGAGTTGACATTGAAAATGTTATTGCAGGGAACGATTTCAAACACAATGTAAATTGTTTATGAATAAATAAATGAAAAATGTATGAATGAATGATTGCTGGGTCGGGTAGTGTTATTGGATTTTTCCATTAGGAATTCCTCGGAAGCAGCCCGGTGTTTGGCAATTAATGGTGTGACTCACCCATGCCTCAGAAAGAATGTAAATCCGTTGCGCCTGCGTCTGATCGCTCCCTGTGCGTAACGGTTTGCCGTCCCATCGGACTATGAGAGAGAGCGTGCTCCTTTGTTTGCGCGCATACCTATGCTTTATTATACAACATTATTTTTAGTATATTGCAAACCTGAATATAGATTGTTCAGAATAAGTAACTGTAAACTGTAAATAATTTTTACACCAAGTTATATTTTGTCCCAAAAATATTTAAAAAATGTAACAAGTTGGACACCGAGCCACACTAAGTGCAAATCCGCAATCATACGCGCACAACACAGGTCACAGCCGGTCGGCCGGCGGCGCGTGTTAAGTGGTAACCAACTTTTTGTACGGACAGGCAGGTAACATAACAAGCTTATAACTTTGTGATTTTTCAGGATATAGTTTTGAAATTTTGTACATAGATTCTTTACGTAAAGATAATAGACACGTGTTTCGGGTTTCGCATATACTAAAACTAATGTTGTATGTCCTGCGTACTTGGTGAATCTCCGTTGAGACTGGCCACCGTGCGTGACCGCAATTCGGTTGGGAGGATATTACAGCAGGTCAATAAGACTTATAGTAAGTGTTGAGCGATTTTGAAATATTAACTGACACATTGTTCTGCTCTGCACTTTAAACTTTCCTGAAAATGATTATGGTAGGCCAGGAGTAAGCGAACAAGTTTCGCACGATATTCAAGTTCACCGTAACATCGTGTGTCGTGGTGGACACCTTAATTTAGTTGATCTGTACGAAAATGGAGAAATTTGGTTGGGTTTAAACCTTGAACTTCAGACTGTTGTATTTTTAACATGATAACTGACATTAAGATTGCATACTTATTACGTAGGTAAGGTGTTTTGTTTTTTAAAATTTTATTTATATTTTTTACGTCTTAGCACAAGATTCCGCCATTCCGCCAAGATTTCCCCTCACCCCTTCTCGCTCGCACGCTCAGTCCTTTCATCCCCTAAGTGTATCTATTTTTTTTTTGAACCGTTGACGCTGCTAGCATTTTCAGAGGAACCTTTATTTTTTGTAGGAGCTGCAGAACAAGATGGCGAAGCTCTTGGCTTACCAGATGTCCAAGGGCGGCGTGATTGGATGTGGCGACTCTGGACCGCCACCGCTGACCATCACTACTCCTGAGGACAATGAGAATAATGTACTTACTTACTTACTTTTTTATTAGAATAGATTTCCATAACGCATATATGTACATACATATTTTAAAGGGGGATAATAGTAATTATCATTATAAACCCTGAAATATTATTTAACACATTTATTAAAATATTATTTATTACCTACATAAAAATATAATATGTAAATTGAAAAGTTGTATGAGAAAAAATCGAAAGGTATAGTTACTTTAACTTAAGTGTCTCGTGATGGTGGATTTAAATTAAACTATGCCTAATTCGATAAACTAAAAGAAATTATTTTCGGTCATAAATGCACCAAAGCTTGTATTTATAAGATGTGATACGGTGGTATTGTATGGAGAAATTCTCGAAGAAATTGCCGTAAGCATACGCAGTGTTTACGGATTTTAGCAAAGCGTTTGGCAATGTAGAACACAAAAAATTGTGGTTGATGTGGTTTGGTGCTTGGAAAGTGTGAGATTTATAAATTCATAGCCTACTAGTTGCAACTCGCATTTCCTTTGCATTTTGTAAATTATGATGTAAGTTAAGATTAAAATTAAATATTTAAATTTAATGTCTAGAGTACCACAAGGTTCACAACTGCGACCATAACTTATTATTATTCACTGCTTATCTAGTAAACATTACCCACTGCGTACCGAATATGTTATTAGGCACAAACTAAAACTATTTCCGGAGCACAAACTTATTGAAACGTTATCCATAACAAATTTGTGTTGTGTACCATATAAATCGCAAATACACAAACGACATATACAAAAAACAAACACACCCACAAAAAACAAACACAAACAACCAAAATACACAACAACTACAACGAAAATGACTATAACCACATAATAATAGTATTAATAAGCAAATGAAGTAGGATTTTAGGACCACATAAACATTACAACCAAAATAATGTTGTTGCCATTTTCCCGCGCAGTAAAGTCCACATTAGCGCTTTTGCTCTATCAAATTAAATTTGAGAATATAATTGCTGAAAGCATAGTCTAGAAATTACAGAAACAGTATGAAGGGTAACGGAAACACTGCGTCCTGAAAATGATAAAAGCATTATGGTGTACGAAGCTTCACATTCACTAGGCGACAAATATCTCGCCTTTAAGTCTTGGGGGCTGTTCATGGCTGTTCATTTATTACGTAAGGCAATTTCACCTCCATGTAAGAAAAAATAAGACATGTTCGCCCCCAAATCGCCTTACGTAATAAATGAACAGCACCTTGTTGTGATGTCACTTTAAAGCGTATTGCAGCGACAGAAAGACTTAAAAGCGGCTTAAATATAAGGGTCGTTTGAGAATTGCGGGGTTTATTGTTCTTTTTTGAGTTGCTAAGCCATTCAGCACCCTAATTGCGTAACACACTTTCAATTACAATCTGAATCATTTTGAAGGATATTGCTAATCCATTGCTTCATATGTTCGACAAATGTGACTGCTCAACAACGTAAATAACGCAATGAATGTTGCTGAACTGTCAAAATGAAAATCATTGCTACTTTTAGTGTGTTACGCAATTACCCCGCAGGTGTGGTAAATCAACGTCGCGCGACTTTTATTCATCAAGGCTTGCACGTTTGTTGCCTAGTGTATGCGGGGCGAACACGTTGGTTCGCAGTAACTTGGACTATTTGTCACAGGTATGCTCATCTCAGGTTGATGTTGATATGCAAGAAATTACGCGAGCTCTAAAAAGGTTCGTTCATCATCTATCATATAAAAATAAAAATATTTATTATATCTATCGGCGCGAGAAAATTTCAATCATAATAATCGTTAATATTAAGCTTGAAAGCCTGATTTATCCTAAGGAGTTTTAGATATAAGTACGTTGATAACCAAACTTAATGATGACCTTCTGTCAAAGATATTTCTAAATGTTTTACTAGGTTATATTGTTCGCAAACGAAACATGGGGTCGTTACATAAAACGAAATGTAAAAATTGTCCTCTGCGATATAAAATACACTACCCAAAATAATGTTTTGCACAATTTGTCTTTTTTTTTAATTTGTTTGTTTATTTGCTTATATCGGCACCCTAAGTGCGTAATACACTATTACTCTCAATTTGAATCATTTTGAAGCATATTGCTAATCAATTGCTTCATACGTTCGAAAAATGTGTCTACTCAACAACGTAAATAACGCAATGAATGTTGTTGAAGTGTCAAAATGAAACCCATTGCTACTGATAGTGTGTTACGCAATTACCCTGCAGACCTAGGATACGGTATCATTTAACCCGGCGTGAGTGAGGTCGGGTATGTCATACCCGAGAAGTTTTTAAACGCAAATTATATAATGTTACTGTTGTCATGCGAGTCCTGTCGTTTCAGTAGCTGGAGGTAAGGGTGCGAGGGGCGAGGTACAGTATCGAGTTTAGTGTTGCGCCGGCGGCGACGGTAGATACACGTGCGTAGTCGTGGCTGGGGTACGTCCCACCCGACCTCGTAGTCGGTGTTACATTTTTGAGTTGTCAGTAATTTTTTTATTTATAGTTATTTATAGTGTTTTATGATTTATTTTTAGATTTTTCAAGATGTCATGATATTACTTTGGTGTCCTATGTACCTAAAAAAAATAAAGTTGTGCTGGTTATGTCAACTTTACACCATGATAAAAATATCGACGAATCGACAGGGGATAAAAGAAAACCGGAAATGATTACTTTTTATAATAAAACTAAAGCCGGAGTCGATGTCGCAGATGAACTGAGTGCCACTTATGATGTTTCACGCAATAGCAAACGTTGGTTCATGACGATTTTTTATGGTATACTCAATATGGCTGCCATAAATGGTATCATAATCCACAGAGAAAATAACACGGGTGACAAAACACGCATGAAGCGCCGAGACTTCATTCGTAATTTAGGTTTGAATCTAATAAATGATAGTCTTCGGAACAGGCAACAGAACGTACATCTCCCAAGGGAAACACGAAAGAGGATTGCTGATCATTTAGGGGAACCTTCACCACCAGTTCCTAAAAAAATGGCTGGTAAATATGTTAGATGTGGTGAGTGTACTCAGAAAAAAGACAGAAAAACAAAACATTGCTGTACAAAATGTGAGAAGCCAATATGTATGGAACACGCGATTTTTATGTGCGGAGATTGTGCTGATTTGTAGGTGTAACTTTGGTGCTCTGTTACATGATCTCATAAAACTTTTCAGTTCCTTTTTTATTTATAATAATTAGAAAACACTATTGTTATGTTGATTTACCAAAGAAGTTGGAATTTTGTTAGATTTTTATGCGAAAAGAAGTTAACTACCTAAATTTGTATTTTTTCAAAGAAAATTTAGATACTTTGTTATTTCAATAAAAAATAACGCTTTTTGTACTTAATGCTGGTATTTTATTTGCTAATCTTGTTGAATGAATACTATTATTAATATATCTCAAGCATAAATGCTAATTACACAATCATAGTATCAAAAATTGAACATCAACATTTTGGGTATCTCCTACCCGCCTCATAGCTGGTGTAACTATTTCTCACCTCACTCACGCCGGGTTAAAATATTTACATTTTAGACACACCAAGTGATGTGATTGTTCCTAACTATATATTTTTAACGTGGTTGATCACTTAGCTACGAAAATCTAAAATTTACTCAACCATTGCAAAATGTAACTTGACCACTTACCAATAATTTAATATTAACAACTTATGTAAAACATGGAATGTAATATTATTGGAATTATGTATTAATATGTAATTGATGTTTTAATTCCCAATTAATATAAATAGTATTTGTTATGTTCAGCCTTGATTTTTTAAGCTATAATACAGTGTGCCTTTTTGAGTTAATGCATTTTTTGTGTGATTGTTATTTTGTTTTTGATTTACTATATTTTTTGTGTGTTAACATAGTTATATTATGTGCAGGAGAATACTCACGGATCTCCTGGGGCCTCCAATGAAGGAGCGAAAGCTAGCAACGGGATCGTCAACGGACGACAGAATGGAAACTCATCCAACAATAACTCTGCTCCTGGGTCCCCGGCTGCT